>JAQQSZ010011725.1:0-12182 GCA_028646595.1 Phalanger gymnotis | reverse complement strand
AAAAAGGTACCTATATTTTAGGTAGGAAATCTCAAAATTTCTCATTAAAATAAAATAATTCTTTCTGTCAAAGAAGTGACAAGCTAGCAAAAACAAGAATGCCTCCTAGTATGTAGTATTTGTGCTAAGGTGTACAAAGCATTTTCATAAAGGGAAACAAGATATTCATGAATATGATCCAAAGTAGGATAGGGTAATGGTATAATAGATGAGAATAGATGAGAACATAAGGTTTCAAAAACTAGAGATATTAGTTCATTTGAGGCTCACCACAGTAGGTTATATGTGTGTTATTATCCCATTTCTTTTGGAGGAAACTAATGCTTTTAGATGTTTGGAGAGAATTAAAGAAAACTGAGGCTGAGAGACTTTCCCAGGGCTCCATAGTAAGGGTCAGAAGCAGAGCTTAAATCAAGTATTCTTGATTCAAAGTCCAGCAGTCAGTCAATAAACATTTATTAAGTGCCCACTATATGCCAGACTTTGTGCTAAGTTCTGTGGTTCCAAAAAGAGTTAAAAGATAGTCTCGCCCTCAGTGAGCTAACAATCTAATGGAGGAGAGAAGCAAATAATATGTTAAAAACAAGTTTTATGTAGGATATATAGGAAATAATTTTAAAAAGGAAAGCACTAGAATCAAGAGGTTTAGGCATCATGTAGATCAGTGGTGTCAAATTGAAATAGAAATTTATCCCCGAGGGCTACCTATTGACTTAGAAAACCATCAATTAGCATTAACTATGTTGTATTTTACTTTTATTTATTTTGTTAACTATTTCACAGTTATATTTTAATCTGGCTTCTGTTCCTTTCAAAACTTTTGCTGGGACTTGAGGCTGAAGTCAAGGGTTTGACATTTCTACTGTAGAAGATGGGAATTTAGTTGGGACTTAAAGGAAGCCAGTAGACAGATAAGGAAGGAGAATATCCCAGGCATGAGAGACAACTGGAGAAAATGCTTGGAAAAGAGAAATAGAATGTCTTGCTCAACTAAGGAGGACAATGTCAATAGTTCAAAGAATACATAGCTGGGAGCAGGGTGTAAAAAGACTAGAAAAGGAGGAGAAAGCTATGTTATGAAGAACTTTGCCAAAAAGGACATTTTGCATTTGCTTCTGGAGGTGATAGAGAATTACTAGAATTTATTGAGTACAGAAGTGACATGGTTGAACCTGCAGGTTAGGAAAATCATGTTGGCAGCTGAATGGAGAATAAATTAGAGAGAAGAAAAACCTAAGGTAGGCCGACCCACCAGAAGGATATTGTAATAATCCAGTCATGAGGTGATAAGGGCTTGACATAGAGTAGTGGCAGTACCAGAAGATTGAAGGGAACATATTTTTTTTTTCTTTTTTGGAGGAGGGAAGGCAGAGAAATTGGAATTAAGTGACTTGCCCAAGACCATACAGCTAATAAGTGCATCAAGTGTCTGAGGTCACATTTGAACTCAGGTCCTCCTGACTCCAGGGCCTGTGCTCTACTCACTGCCACCTACCTGTCTCTAGAGTGCATACTCAAGAGACATTGAAAGGTAGTCAGTAGACCTTGGCCACACAATGAATATTTGGTAAGAGATAGTGAATAGAAGATGATACCTAATTTGCAAGCTTGTTGCACTTACAGTAATTGAGAAATTAGAAGGTAGAGGCAGGGGTATGGGGAAAGATACATGGTTTCTGTTTCTACTGGACATCCATTTCTAGGTGTCTGAAAGGCAGTTGGAGATGTGAGATTACAGATCTGCAGAGATTTGGGGGATAAAATACTAAGTTTTGAAGATCTTCAGAATAGAGATGATAGTTAAATCTCTGGGAGATGATGTCATCACAAAGCCAAGTAATTTAGAAGGAGAAGAGCAGAGATCTCTTTATCCATTTTGCCTCATTATCTAAATGAGAGAAAATGTGCAGAATATAATAATAGAGTTCAGTTTCACGTGGAGGAGATCAGTATATGCTTCAGTTACTATTTGAAAGAAGGCATAAGGCCACATAGAGTATAACCAAATAAGCGGAAATATCTCTGTGATTTCCTCAGCATAAGTAACATATAGCTATGTGACCACTGCCTCCACTATCACATCGTCCAACCCATCGATGACTTAAAAGATCTTAAATCATAACTACCAGGCTTTAGGCATAAAAGTTCAGCGAACTTTTGTAACAACAATGTTGCTAGCAGCTGCTGTGGAGGTGTAAGGCCAATAACAATAGCACACAGGAGAGCTTCTAGCACAGGTTCTCTGTTCTCCTTTTCTTAGGGAAGCAACTTTAACGGGGTCAACAATCTCACTTTAATTGAACATATGTAACATTCACTTAGTTCAGAGTAAAGGTTAGCACCTGAAATTACAAGCAGAAAAAAATAACACAAATAAACAGATTGGGCTTCTAGCTCTCTGACCATTACATATATACATAGTTACCAGAGACAAGCACCAACATGTGGGTTTTCAAAGCCAGTGAGGCTCCTTAACAGACACCCAGAGTCTCATCTGGCTACTTCACATGTATAGTCTTCACATGAGTGAGCCCCAAAGCAAAATGCTAACTCAGAGTATATATACACTTTTTTAGGGTCAGAGGGCAGCACAACTCTCATGCCCCAGGCTCACATGACTCAAACCCAAATGATTTTGGCTTTCTTGTAACTTAAGCAGGTCATCAAAGAGTCTAGATTCAATGAAAGCAAGACTCAATCAAAGATACTTGATTGCCTTAGTGCAGAGAAGAACTAGGACTCCAAAAGGAAAAAAAAAATCAGCAAAAAGTACCACTTTGCTTGCTGTTAGCCCTATCCAGTGTCAAATAGTAATATAAAATGCATTATTTGAATCCAGGTCTTCCTGACTTCAAGTCCAACGAAGCATTCTCTACACATTCACTCTAATATTGTAGTAAAGTGAATTGAAATAAATGAAATAGGAAGTACATTTCTTTTCCTCCCAATAATTACTTTTTCCCTCCTTTATTGTGCAAGGAGGTTTCTTTTAGACTTTTGATGATGTTCCTGTCAAAGGGACTGTTGATAGGAGACTACCTGAGGCAGAGTGTGCCTCACCCGACTACCTCTCCATATCTGGCCTCCACAGTGTGGTTATAAAAAGCCGTAGGCTTTAGGATGGGTTTTGTGGTTCTTGTAGTTGTTTGGTAGCAACTCTGTAGAGAAGAGCAACGATAAGAGAAAAACCGCTTTTCAAGGCCAAATGATCGTCTACTCTAAAATGTCCTTGATGAACGCTCAGACTTGGGTTTACTGGAAGGATCGCATTTCTTGACAATGAGTTATTTCATTGTTATACGGGCTGCTCTTGGGGCAGCCTGCTTCTGGAGGCCTTCAAACAAAGGCTCAGCGACCACATGCATGGTATATTATAGAGAGGATTCTTATTCAAGGATTGGTTCAACTACAAGCCCTCCCAGGTCTCTTGCAACCTGGCATTGCCATTCTCAGATTCTTCTTTGGGCTTCCAAAGAGATTATAGAGATTAGGAAGCATGTGAGCCATGGTGAAGTTTCTACCTTATGTTAATGTGGTTCATCACCGTCCTTCACAAAAAGCTGACCCATTGAGGTTTTCAACATCTGTCGATCAGTTGTGTAACTTTGGCCAGTTAGGTAGTAGCAGAGATAACATGAAGAATTTGGGAAAGGAGCCAGAAAAATTAAAAATCATCAGGTTCTTTCATGAGCTTAACAGGATTGAATTTTTCACTTTCAAAGGACACATTATATACCTCTATTACCTCTTTCAGTGATTCTGACTTTTAAAAAATGGCTTAATATCAATCAAGCAACAAGTCTGTAGGTATTTATTAAGTACTTCCTAGATGTAGTCCTGGTGCTAGGCACTGATGATATAAAAAGAAAGCCAAAACATTCCACGTCCACAAGAATTGTATGTTCTAGTGGTAACGGAGGGGTAATCATGTGTGCTGCCTCCCCCTCCCCCTTAGAATTAGAACATGAACCCATTAAGGGCAAAGATGATATAAATACATACACACACACATGCACACATGCATACACATAGCATAAGGGGAGAAAGGAGAAAGGATAAGCGAGGGAGAGAAAGAGAGAGAGAGAGAGAGAGAGAGAGAGAGAGAGAGAGAGAGAGAGAGAGAGAGAGGTCTGTATGTACATAGTGTACCCCATAGGTTGACTATAGCTTGTAAGTCTGTAACTGCAGTGTAAGGACTTAGAGGAGGCTTTCACAAGAGAAATCAGGCAATGCTGCATAGATCAACAGACTTTTAAACAGGAATGCTCTTATATACAAGGCCTAAAATGAGATGCCCAGATGATAGGAGCAAGGGAAAAGGAGTTCAAAGAGAAGGATACTTAGGGTTCTAGTGTTGGAGATGATACAGTCATGTCTCGATGCCTTGTTCTAGGCCTTGGAGATAATAGAATTACCTGTTCTCCTAATCACAAATATGGCATCTACATCCTTTATCTTCTATTCTCCAGGACATTTTGATGAGACAAAGACTTTAACTTTTAGTGAGGAGGGATTTCCCAATGGATTGCTTTTCTGTTCTCTCATGTCATAGACAATGGATGACTTGACATGGATCATCATGATCTGGTGCTATCCATTTTTTAACACAATGGCTTACATTAACTCATCTCTTTAAGGTTTGAAGGCATTTTACCTGCCTTCATATATTTCATTTCATGATCCTGCCATCAACCCTATGACATGAGTGCTGTTATTATTCCCATGTTACAGATGAGGAAACTGAGGCTAAGACACCTGGCTTCAGATCCAGGAACCACTTGAGTTTGAGTTTCCTACCTCTCAAAGGCTGTATGACCCAGAGTGGGGGTGGGGAACCTGTGGCCTTGAGAACACATTTGGCCTTGAGAACACATGTGGCCCTCTAGGTCCTCAAGCGTTGCCTTTTGATGGAACCCTTAATAAAAGGATTTGTTCTGTGAACTTTGGGTTCAGTCCCAGGCAACACTCGAGGACCTAGAGGGCCACATGTGACCTCAAGGCCACAGATTCTCTACCCTGACCTAGACAAATAATTTAAACTCTGAGAGCTTTAGGAAACCTTCTATGACTCTAAATAATATCTAAAATACCGTCCTATATTGATAGAAGGAGTTTCCCCATCAGGAAGTTCCCAATTCGAAGAAATCTCTTATCTCTGTCATTATCATTCAGCTAGTAATTGTCAGAGACAGAATTTCAATCTAGGTCTACCAGACTAAATCCAGCTCTTTATCTCTTCACTCAGCTGCCTTTCAGTATACATGCGTTGGCTATGGAGGTTTCCAGAGGAGATGAATAGGGAGGGGTAGATCAGGGAAGAGTATTAGAATTCAAAATTATGTTTTGAGGTGCAACACTGCCTCAGGTCCAACACTGAGGCAGCCAGCTGCAAGTGATCATTATAGATTTCAGAGGGACTTCCCCAAATGGAGAGGTTTTTCAGATTATTACTGTTTTGAGGCAAATCAGTAAAAAAAAAATAATGAAAAAAAACTGTTTCATGGGTGTGAATGTGTGCAGAGACAATCATAGCCTTTTCTAGTTTTATATCCACCATTCTGATACTTGACCAGCTATGCAGAAGTCTGATAGATATGAAACAGGGGTGTAACAGGCTTTAGTGAGGGACCTGAATTCTCCAAGTGAGAAATCACGTATCGGAGCAGGCTAACAAACACAATAAGTTATGTTTGTTACAAGCATTAGTGATTTTGTATTAATGAGTAGGTGCTTGCCAAAAACACATGGGTTTCTGACCATAATTAGATTTCCCTTTCATCTTCCCGTTTTTTTTTTATTAAAAAAGTACATCACATTATATTTTCATATACTGATCAGGACAGTGAAGAATGCGCTTACAAAACAAATAAGTACTTTTGGAAAACAACATTTCTTTGGTATTCAAAACAGTGATCTTTTAAAAGTATTTATCTGAATAATTGGAATGTGATGGTTAGGATCCCCCAGATACTATGGGCAAGGACTTTCAATTATATTTGTTTCAACAAATGTTTATCCAGTACTTTATGCAAGACAGTGTGTCAGGCTCTGAGGATACAAACACGTAAAACAGCATAATTCCCCCCCCCCCCAAGAAACATATAATTTGATAGCAGAAAGAGAAGACCTTCAATAGGAGACGAAAACCTGTGTTTCAGGCTATACAAATTCACAGATGTGGAAGAGTGATGGCAAGATGGAGGAATGACTAGCAGTTTACTTTTCTAAGGACTTCATATTGGCCAATTATCAAATATTTATTTTCTACTTATGTTCGAGGCATCATACTCAGCATTCAGGATTACATACAAGAAAATAAGACTGTACTTGCCCTCAAGATGCTTTCCTCTGAAAAGGTAGATTAGTACCAGAATGGAAGGCCTTAAATGACAAGTAGAAGTGCTTGTGTTTTAACTCAACAGCAATAAGGATTTTTTTTTCATATAATAACATTATTAGAGCTTTTCATTAAGAAGGTTATATTGATAGCTATGGGAAGAATGCATTGGAGAAGAAGGAAGACTAATCTGGAGGCTATTGTAGTAATAAAAGAGAAGGGGGCCATGGGATTAGAGAAGGGATATGGTCAATAGAAATTAAAGTGGTCACATTAACAAGATTTGGTCATCGATTGGATGGGAGGGGTGTGGAGGAAGAGTAAAAAATCAAAGATTTAGAGCTGGAAATGACCTTAGATACCATCCGGTTTATTATTTTTTTCATTTTACAAGCGAGAATATTGTGGCCCGGAGGAGTCAAGGGACTTGGCCAAGAGGTGGGGTGAGTCTAAGCTTTCAAGTCTACCATAAGCAAATTGGGAGGAGAGGAAGGATGAGGGGAAATATAAAAGAGTTTAGGTTTAGACGTGCCGAGTTTAAAGTGCTGAAAGGAGACTCAGGTGGATATATTTAGCATATAGTTGGAAAGCTTTTAGGTGAAAATGTGAAGCAGAGTGTAACAGAGACTTACAAAAGCAAATTGAGTTAAAAAAATTACAGTGGGTGAAAATGCTGTTCCATTTGATTAAAATTTTCATTTTTTATATATGTGGTAAATATTTTTAAACTACGTTCAAATAATGCATTGGAAGAATCCTTTTTGTGCTTATAAGTTAATAGCTTTTTAATTTAAGGATTCATAGCAGAAGGAAAGAAAGAAGAAAAAAGGTTTAATATTTTGCATTCTAATAATTATGTGCCTAGTTATACTCTTATTAGCCAAGCAAATTCTTCAGCTAGCCTCAGTTTCCTTTTTTTTCCAGAATCTGACCTGTATTTTTTCCTTTCCTTTCCATGGCTACTTGAGATGTTTTACTCTTCCCTTCCTCCTATACCAAACCACATCTTCCTCTTCTTTAATGAATTTCCCAGAGTATCAACAAGCATCCTTGCATTTCCATTGTTCATTTAAGCATGTAGGCAAATTGTGAATTAGTGCCATGGACTACATTAAACATGAAGGTCTGGTTTCTTAAGGCATACTTAATACAAGCTCTTCCTAGCCTCTCTCTATTACATACACCCACACCCACATAGGTACACACACACACAGATGCACACACACACACGCATACACACACACACACCAAATATGGAGATCAATAGGGTTCAATGGCTTATAGCATTAATACAGTCTATTCATATGCTTCTCTCTTTTAAATATTGTTTTTCAGTATTCAGAATAGTACTAATATGAATTAAATGTATTTTCCAGGTTAGCTCATGGTTGTCAACTTGCTGATTTTCTTACACTTTTTACATAGCATGTATTTTTTGACCATGAATTAGTCAAATTTGTACCTGCATACAAATTATCTTGTTGGCATTCTTTTGCAATCCTTGGATAATGGTTCTTTAAGGACAGTTTTTTCTTATCTTTAGGACCTTTGGTATTGACAACAATACACACCAATTTAAAATATATAACAAATCCGTTAGTAGGTAGATACTTGAGTCTCCATGATAACTTACAAATTTTATAAATATTCTACTGTTGTGACTCCTTGTGGCTGGGTTATCACTTTGGGACTTAAAAGGCCATACAAGTAGATCCTAAAGTCCTGAAACTTTTGCCATGCTCAAATGGCTTTGAATGTGATATTAGGAAGAGGCTTTATAAGGAATCACCTAGCAAACTCCAAGTAAGCTAATTGCCTGTGTAGCAGTTTAATAGTGAGAAATGTGTTGGTTATTCTAACTTAGGGAAAAAAAAAACTATACCTTTAGATCTAGGGAAAAAAAGTCTAGGGCTTGTAATCTAACCTAACCATTTTGTGGAAGAGGAAATTGAAGACCAGGGAGTTTACATGATATACTCGAGGTCATGCGGTAGTTAATATCAAATGTAGAATTTGAATCCAGTTCCTTTAACTTCAAAGCTAATTCTCTTTCTTCTGTACCATACCGCCTATCTAGTTAAATAGCCTTCAGACATCAGCCAGAGTCTCTCTTTCATTTCTGAAGTGCCCATGGCAGAGTTCCAATATGATGGGGCAGAGGGTTCAAAGAATCAGGCATGGATGAATTCCAATTTTCATCATTAAAAGGATCACCCATGGCATAAAGGTCACAAATCTGTGAAAATATTGAAATATTAACATGCCAGGTTCAACACATCTTGCTGCCCACAAAACAGACTCTCTGATTATGCCTTTTGGAGTTTCTTCTCCTACCCCAAATGATTAAGATAATTTAAGTGCATAATTTACAGAAGTAGCTCAAAATTTACCCAGAAACAACAGATGACCATGAAAATCAAATGGCAAGAAGCAGAGGGAAAATAGAAGAGAGAAAAGACAATGAGCCATAATGTTATGGTTCCTTTAGGAAATTTTCATGGGGTATCAAATACAACAATATGTGTCATTATGTGAGCAGGTGCACACATTTACATGATGTGGAGGTTGAGGAAGCCAGTTTAATCAAATGCTAATTCCTTATGGACATTCACGTTATGGATGTGTGATCATTTGCATTTGATTTGTTTCGTTTTTTTTTTTTTTGTTAGATCTGAACAGCCTCTCTCTTCCAAACATGTTTCTTTCTTAATTTTATACAGGTCAAGCAGGCCAAGTCTAGATCTCTAATCACATGCTGCAGTGCTCTATTGAGAAGCTGCAAATGTTGGTAACGTTGTTCAATGCAAAGTCCTTCTGTGTTTACTGGATTTTCACATCATGCTTAAGATTTAGATGTATAAACATTAATGAAGCTGCTGGGTGGAAAGTGATAGAGCAGTATTTTCTTGGTCTCAATTTTATTCCTACCATAGGACTACTGAGCTGTTTTGATGGATAAGACCTCCCTAGACCTACCCAGGCCTCTCATCAACCATGTTCTTATCCTCCTATCCTTATTTTCCAAACTGATACCATAAGCAGCTCCATCCAGCCCTTGTTCTGAGGTAGTACTGGGCTTATTTTTGCATGGGTATAGAGAATTCCTGGGTGATGAAACACCCTCTATTAAAGCAGGTCTGCCTCTTCTCTATAACAAAGTCTTAGAGAGTTGCCTAGAGCACTAAAAAGTTCAGTGACATGCTCAAGATCGTTCAGCTAGTGTGTGTCATAGGTGGACCTTAAACTCAGGTCTTCCTGGTTTAGAGGCCAGTCCTTCTACTCACTATGACAGACTGAATTGTAATCAAATCAGTACTACCTTTGCTACTTAAAAGGGAATATCTGTTGATTTCACTACTCTTGTATTCATCATCCCTGTGAATTCCTACACTTAAACACACTTCCCTGGCCAGTACAGCCTACATATATTGTTATCTCCTGTTAGAATATTGGCTCCAAAAAAACCTAAAAAAGAATATTGGCTCCTTAAGAGTAAGTGCTGTCCCTTTTTGTCTTTAAATTCCCAGAACTTAGCACAGTATTTAACCCAATTTAAACACTTAATAAATGCCTTTTTATTATCCCTTCCTCCCTTCCTTCCCTTCTTCCTTCTTTCTTTTTCCTTCCTTCTTTCCTCCCTTCTTCCCTGCATTCCTTTCTTCCTTCCTTCTTTCTTTTGTCCATTATTTCTTTTTCCTTCTCTTTTCATTAGTAAAAGATATTCAGGTTTGAAATAACATGCAAACAGCCTTTAAAATTCCCCTCTTCAATTCATATAAATAATTATCCATCAAGGACTGACTGCATGCCAGGCACCATGCTAGAGAACCATAGACAAAAATGAAAGGGTTGCATTCTTCCCCAAAGGTTGTCAAGAGGAACTCTCATATCCCTTCCTCCCAAGTCCCAGATTAGGTTGTTAATCAAAGACACCAACTTTGCTTCATTCCTTTCCACTTTTTTTTCCCTAGGTTCATTTTCAGTTAAACAGGATTCCCTTTTGGTGATTAGATGTGCTCTCTTTTGGAAGACTTGCATCTTTGCCCCAGTATTTAGCAAATAAATCTATTCTCAATGGAAGCTAGAATAGAGTCTCTTGAGTAATGTATCTTTGCCAATGTCTCTGATGATGTGTTAGACTAATACATCATCAGAGTGAGCTGTCACATTGATGAAATATGCATACAATACATCATCATGGCAAGGTTGGCGAAAGATGGATTACTCCAAAAATGGGGTCCTCAATAGAACAAAAGCTCTTGAGGCAGATTGATTATAATTATAGAATAAAAAGTACCATACCTCACCACAGATTGCATAAACTCTTTTCATATCTCTGTCTTTTAAATTAAATTATGAAATACCATTTTCTTCTTTGGCTTATTAATTCATTATTTATTTATCTTACTCAAAAAGGAGAAACCAGGTGAACGGAGTAAACTCACATTTTTTTAAGCTTTATGATAGTTGGTTAGAATTGGCTATACTTGTTTTCATGATTTTTATTGAACCTAAAAGTTCATAACTGAATTCTGTCTTAAAGACTATTTCCTGAAAGAGGAACTGTGTTTGTCCAGTCCTTTAAAGGACATGTGTCACACCTATGATAGATGAAAAAAAAAAACTATGTTTATGAAGAAGTTTGCTCATTTACTTCCATAATGTCATTGTGGTACTGACTTTCAAGAACAAGATTATGGAGGACACTGTAGCTATTTTTTCAGATATGTTTAAGCTCATTGTACATTACCTCATGGCTTAGTGTAAAGATACAGACTGGAACTAAATGTGTGATCTTGACAAAGTCCTCTGGCCTCACTAGACCTTATTCTCTTCATTTATAAAATGAGCAAATGGGTCTCCAAGGGCTACATAGTTCTATGATACATAGAGTTTTAAGCCATATATCTCATTTAACTTTTTTTTTTACAATTTAATTTTTAAAAATTTGCATTTTTATTTTTTCGGTTATGCAGCATATTTGTTTTCCCTTTCCCATCCACATTGGAGAAAAATAAAACTCCTTGTAACATATAGTCATACTTAGGCAAAACAAATTCATATGTTGGGCATATCCAAAAAGATGTATCTCATCCTGCATATTCATTGCTCACTTCTCAGTTAAGAGTAGGCCAGCATTCCTTATCATCAGTCTTCTGGAATAACGAATGATCATTTTGGTGATCAAAGAGTTTAAGTCTTTTTAATTGGTTGTTATGAAAATGTTGTTACAAAAAAGCCCCTAATTCTGATTACTTCATTCTGAATCAAACAATATAGTCCTTCCCACGGTTTTCTGAAACCAAATTTCCTAAATTTCTCTGAAATTTCATTCTTCACGCCTTATAGCATAATAGCATTCCATTATATTAAAATATCATAATTTGTTTAGCCATTCTCAAAATCATGTCTGAGCTTCCAGTTGTTTTTGTTTTGTTTTGCCACCATATAAAGAGCTGCTATAACCATTTCAAATTCCTCATTATGATATTTTCCTTTTTGAGTTTTTGTGAGATATCAACTTATTACTTATATTGTGTGTTGTATCAAGGCTATGCATAATTTATTAACTTTGAAAGCAGAGTTCCAAAGTACTTTCTATAGTAGTTCTATTAAAGCATAGTTCTATTAACAGTACATCAATTAGGCGGAGCCAAGATGGTGGCTGGGAAGCAGTGACTGGCGTGAGCTCCCCACCAAGTTCCTCCAAAAACCTATAAAACAATGGCTCTGAACCAATTTTAGAGCTGCAGAACCCACAAAGTGGCAGAGGGAAGCAGGGCTCCACCGCAGGACAGCCTGGATGGTCCCTGGGTAAGGTCGGTCCCACACGGACCTCCCAGCC
>JAQQSZ010011724.1:0-12182 GCA_028646595.1 Phalanger gymnotis | reverse complement strand
ATAATGTTAATGTTACACCTAATAGGGGTTTGGGCCTGGGGCTTAGCACTTAGCAAGATTCAATGACAAAAGCCAAACTCTTCAAGGGCACTTGTTGAACTAAATGCTAAGGAGACAATTTTTTGCCTTATGACAGCAGCCCATTCCACTTTTGGACAACTGTAATTGTTAGGTTTTTCCCAACATCAAGCCTAAATTTACTTCTTTGCAACTTCTACCAATTGTCTGTTTCCTGGATTCCTTCAAGTCCCAACTAAAATTCTACCTTCTACAGGAAACCTCTCTGGATTCTCTTTAAGTGTAGTGACTCTCCTCCATTGATTATTTCAAATTTATCTTGTATATAGCTTGTTTGTACATAGTTGTTTGCTTATTGTCTCCTCCATTAGATTGTGAGCTCTTTGACTACAGGGACTATCTTTCTACCCCCAGGGCTGTGATAGCATATGGTAGGCACTTAACAAATGTTTATTGACTGACTGGTTTTGTTCTCAAGAGTTAAATAAAACATGTCTAATTCCTTCTCTACACTTCAAAAGGTGTCATGTCTCTCTGAGTCTTCTCCTATAAAGTCTTGTCAGTGAAATCCACAGAAGTATGAAAAGAGACTGATTTTACTATTCACACTGCAAAGCATATGAAAAAAATTATGTTGCCAAATTGAGCAAATATGTTGGAATGAAAGGATTAAAAGGATGCAGGCTTTTCATCCCACTACCTCATGGGAAAAAATAAAAAGAAACACAAAGGAAAGGGGAAAATAACTTTAAAAAAACCACACACAGTCCAAAATGTGAAATGACAAAACAAGGAAGAGTAGTGGCATAATTCTCAAATACTATATGACAACTGAATTGGCTGAAGTACACAAAATCAATGGAGAATGAAAAATAAAATATGCAAGACATCTTAAAAGATGTTCTCAAGTGCATCAATTTTCTTTAAAAAAAAGTAAAATTGAGAGGGAACTACTAGACTGTATAAAAAGATTTTATAGAAAGTAAACATTCTATGAGGAAACTGAGACTAAAAGCCATTTTTAAGAGAAGCTATAATAAAGAAAACAACCAACATGAATAATAAAATATTTAAAAGCTCAGAAAAATTCATAAATGCAATCAATATACTTACTCCAGTGGAAAATAATATTGCAAAAAATATAATACACAGTGAGTGGAAATTATCCAACCTATTACAAAACTTAAATGACAGACCTGGAGTATAGACCATGATACAGCAAACAATCTCTGGGTTACTTCAATTGTGTGTTGCTTAAAACAAGAAAAAAACAATTTAGTATAAGGGATATGAAATAATAATGAATCCATTAAAGAAAATTTCTTAGAATTGGCTAAAACAACTTATGAAGTACAAGTCGAAATCATCCACAAAACCCCCAAATAAGAAGCAAATCAAGATTTATGCATGAACATAGCATAAATTCCAACACAAAAACATTAAGAAAAAATATGAACTGTTTAAAGATTTCCAAAAATCACTTACAAAGATGAAATAAGCAGAGGTGCAATAAATTTTATAAGAAGAATAAGAGGAGGATTGTGGGAAGATGACTAAGTAAGGCAGAAAATTACCTGACTCCAAAATTCCCCTTCGAATAACCTAAAACAACACCTTAAATTGAATTTTAGAGCATCATAAATAATAAAAAATCACGATAAAGCAGTCATCCATCCAAAGACAATTTAGGAGGAAAGATCTGATCTGCCAGACTAATGGTTTTGCTGAGAGCAAAGTACAGACATATTGGATCAACAAATAGCAAGCTTTGGGGGCAGCTGTCAGTGGCAGCCAAGGCTTTAGGATGTTTGGCAGTTGGGGGTGGCTGATCAGGAGAAGATTGTGAGGACCCTCTGCTGGCACTGGAAAAGCTCCCAGGCCTGTTGACTGGAAGGATCCTCAGCCTGGGGCTATTGGTGAGAAAGGCCAAGCACAATCTGGTGAATGCAGTCACAGAGGGACAGGGGCCCAGTTCAATGTTCATGGATGGAAAGGACTGGTTGTGGTCACTCTCAGGAGAGCAGAGTCCCTGGTTTTAATTCCATGGCAGAGAGACAAAATTATTCTTCTAGCTGCAGGTTGGTGGTACATTTCTGAGATGGTAGGGAATGAGTATTTGCTGTGTCAGCAGTGCAGGGACTCTTGTCTTGGCACCCAGGGTGGAAAGGAGTACTTGAAGTTATTCACAAATCAAAATATATGTGAGAAGGGCAGTGACATGGCACATTGGAAGAACTAAAAGGTTAAAGATTCCCAGAAAAACACCAATGCCCAAGAAGCAGAGCCTGACCCTAACACAAAGTTAACAGCCAAGAAATAGGCCATAAAAATGAGTAAACAACAGAAAAAACAATCTGACCACAGATAGTTATTTTGGTGATACAGAAGAACAGGTTCAAACTCAGAAAAAGACAATGAAGTCAAAAGAGCTACTTGTAAAGCTTCAAAGAAAAATTTAAAAAGGTCACAAGTCCAAAAAGAGTTCTTGGAAGAGCTTAAAAAGGACTTTAAAAATCAAATAAGAGAGGCAGAGAAAAAAATTAGAGAAAAATAAGAAAAATGCAAGCTGGGTTTGCAAACAAGAATAACCTACCCAGCAAAGCAGAGTGCAAGGGGAAAAATGGATATTTAATGAATTAAAGGACTTTCAGACATTCTTGAGGAAAAGACCCGAACTGAATAGAAAATGTGACTTTCAAATACAAGAATCAGAAGAAACATAAGAAGGTACATATGAAAGTGTGATCATAAGGGATTTACTGTTTACTGTCTCATATGGGAAAATAATATTTGCAGCTCTCAAGAATTTTATTATTATTATGGTAGTTAGAAAGAGTATACATAGAGGGCTTGGGTTTATCCTAAAAAATAAAATTGGGTAGGGAGAAGCAAAACAGAGTAAATTATCTCATAAAAAAAAGGTGTGTGAGTGGAAGAATTTTTACAGTGGAGTGGAAGATTGGGTGGAGGGTGGGCAGTGTAGGGAACTTAATTTTCATTGGAACTGGGTTAAGAGGGAATAACATATTGTGTATACATGGAGGGGGCAATAATGAGGAAAACAGGATAGAGGGAAATGCAAAACTAGTAATTATAACTTTGAATGTGAATGGAATGAACTCACCCATAAAATGGAAATCGATCAAATTCTAGAACTCTACAATGAGTTGTTTACAAGAAAGACATTTGAAAATGAGAGACACACGTAGAGTAAAAATAAAGGGCTAGAATAGAATTTATTATGCTTCAACTGTTGTAAAAAAAGACATAAGCAGGAAAAATACATTATGTTAAAAAGTTACCATTCATAATGAAGTAATATCAACACCAAACATATATGGACTAAATTCTATAGCATCCAGATTTATAAGGGAAAAGGTAAATGAATTATAGGTGGAAATACATAGGAAAACCATAATGGTAGGGACTTCAACTTCCTCCTTTCAGAACAAGATTAATATAACCAAAAAATAAAGAAGAAAAAAGTCAAGGAGATGAACAGAATCTTTGATAAGCTAGATATGATCTATATCTGGAGAAAACTGAATACATACTAAATAATATAATTTTAAAGAATGAGTGGGTAAAAGAATAAATCATAGAAACAGCAATTTTATTAAAAAGAATGATAATAATGAGACAACACACCAAAACTTATGGAGTGTAGCAAAAGTGGTAATAAGAGGAAAATTTATATCTTTAAATGCTTACATCTAAAAAATAGAGAAAGAGCAGATCCATGAATTGGGTGTACAATTAAGAAAAACTAGAAAGAAAACAAATTAAAAATCCTCAGTTAAACATAAGGGCAAATAAGTGGTGTAGTTCCAGGCCTAGGCACTGACTTCAGAGTCAGAATGACTCATATCTGTGAGTTCAAATTTATCCTCAGATACTTACTAGCTGTGTGACCTAAGGCAAGTCATTTAACCTTGTTTGTCTCAGTTTCCTCATCTGTCAAATGAACTACAGAAGGAAATGACAAACTATTCCAGTGTCTTTGCCAAGAAAACCCCAAATGGACTCATGAATAGTCAGACACAACTGACACAACTAAACCATAATAATATTAAACACCAAATTTGAAATTGTAAAAAGTAAAGGTACCATTAATAAAATTGAATGTAAGAAAACCATTGAATTAATAAATAAAATTAGGAGTAGATTTTATGAAAAAAGCAATAAAATCATTGTCACTGGTTAATATGATTTTTTTAAAAAATCACTAGTATCAAAAACGAGAAGAGTAGTACACTACTAATGAAGATGAATTAAAGTAATTATTAGGAGTTATTTTGCCCAATTTTATTCCAATAAATGCAACAATTTAAGTGAAATGGAAAAATACTTATAAAAATATAAACTATCCAGAAGAGGACATAAGATATCTAAATAAACCTATTTTAGAAATTGATCAGGCCATAAATAAGCTTCCTAAGAAAAAATCATCAGGACTAGATGGATTTACAAGTGAATTCTACCAAACACTTAATGGTCAACTAATTCCACTATTAAATAGGAATCCTACAAAACTCCTTTTATGAAACAAATATGGTTATAGCAGGGAGACTGAGCCAAGATGGTGGTGGGATTTCCTTGAGCTTTCCCCCAATTCTCTCCAAACACCTGTAAAAGTGACCTTAAACAAATTCTACAGCTACAGAAACCATGAAATAACAGAGTGAAACAAGTCTCCACCCCAAGATGGCCTATATGGCCACTGGAAAGGGCCTATCACACCATGTTGGGAACAAAATGCAGCCCAGCAAGGGCTGCAGCAGGACAGATCAGGCTGGAGAACACCAAGTGGAGCAGGCCTCAGGGCCCTGAATCACTGAGCTGTGTTGATTTCTAGACTTCTCAACCCACAAACACCAAAGACAACTTGCAGGTCAGTGGGAAAACTCTTTTGGACCTGGGTGAGAGAAGGGTGTAGTCTGGCCCCAGCGCCAGGGCAGCAGAGGTGGCTGCAGCAGAGGCAGCTGCTTCCAGAGCTCTAGGCTCACAGGACCCTAGATAGTGGGGGGAACCAAACTGCTGATCAGAGTGGGAGTGCAGGGATCTTTTTGCTGGTGCTGAGGCAGGATTCTCTTGCTTTACCCTACTCGGATCTGGGTTGCAGACCTAGTTGGCAGTCCTAGGATGAGAAGGAGCACTGGTGTGGCAGAACTTGTGCTGGCTGTGGAGAGGAAGTCCTCCTGGTAGTTAGGCAGCAGAGAAGAGTGCTTGAGGTCACTCACAGAACAGAGCACAGGGCAGGAGAAGAGTAAACACCTCTCGTTGGATCATACCACCTCAGAAAAACTGAAAATTTACAGGTGCCAAGAAGTAGCTCTGAAAACAGCGACACAAAACCCCTCAAGCTTGGGACAGAACTCTGAAAGCAGAGTTCTACCTTGACAAAGAGCTAAAAAGTCAAGTAATTGGCTGGGGAAATGAGCAGACAGTATAAAAAACCTTAGATGATAGAATCTTACTTTGGTGGCAAAGAAGATCAAAACAAACAACAAGAAGACAACGAAGTCAAAGATCCTAATCCAAAACCTCCAAGAAAAATATGAATTGGTCTCAGGCCAATGAAGAGCTCAAAAAGGATTTGGAAAATCAGGAAAGAGAAGTAGAAGAAAAAAATGGGAAGAGAAATGAGAGTGATGCAAGAGAATCATGAAAAATGAGTCAACAGCTTGTTAAAGGAGACTCAAAAAATACTGAAGAAAATAACACCTTAAAAAAAGACTAAAACAAAATGGCCAAAAGAGTTTCAAAAAGCTAATGAGGAGAAGAATGCCTTAAAAAGCAAAATTGTCCAAATGGAAAAAGAGGTCCAAAAGATCAGTGAAGAAAATACTTCCTTAAAAATTAGAATGGAGTAAATGGAAGCTAATGACTTTATGAGAAATCAAGAAATTATAAAACAGAACCAAAAGAATGAAACAACAGAAGACAATGTGAAATATCTCATTGGAATAACCCCTGACCTGGAAAATAGATCCAGGAGAGATCATTTTAAAATTATTGGATTATCTGAAAGCCATTACCAAAAAAAGAGCCTAGACATTATTTTTTAAGAAATTATCAAGGAGAACTGCCCTGATATTCTGGAGCCAGAGGGTAAAATAGAAATTGAAAGAATCCACCCATTGCTTCCTGAAAAAGATCCCCAAAAGAAATCTACTAGGAATATTGTTGCCAAATTCCAGAGTTGCCAAGTCAAGGAGAAAATATTGCAAGCAGCCAGAAAGAAACAATTCTAGTATTGTGGAAATACAATCAGGATAACGCAAAATATAGCAGCTTTTACATTAAGGGACCAGAGGGCTTGGAATATGATATTCCAGAGGCTAAAGGAGAAAGGATTAAAACCAAGAATCACCTACCCAGCAAAACTGAGCATAATCCTTCAGGGCAATAAATGGATTTTCAGTGAAATAGAGAACTTTCAAGCATTCTTGATGAAAAGACCAGAGCTGAATAGAAAATTTGACTTTCAAACACAAGAATCAAGAGAAATATGAAAAGGTAAACAGGAATGAGAAATCATAAGGGACTTACTAAAGTAGAACTGTTTACATTCCTACATGGAAAGATGATATTTGTAACTCATGAGACCTTTCACAGTAATAGAGTAGTTAAATAGAGTAGTACATATATATATATATATATATATATATATATATATATATGTATGTATGTATGTATGTATGTACAGAGGGGCACAGGGTGAGTTGAATATGAAGGGATGATATCTCAAAAAATAAATTAAGAGGTGAAAGAGGAATATATTGGGAGAAGGAGATAGGGAGAGATAGAATGGGGTAAATTGTCTTGTATAAAAGAGGCAAGAAAAGGCTGTTATAATGGAAAGGAAGAGGGGGTAAGTGAGAGGGAATGAGTGAACCTTACTGTCATCAGATTTGGCTTAAAGAGGGAACAATATACACACTCAAGTGGTTATCTTAGCCTACAGGAAAGTAGAGGGGAGGGGAATAAGGGGGGGGGGGGATAGAAGGGAGGGTAGATAAAGGGAAGGGGTAATTAAAAGCAAGCACTTTTGAAAAGGGACAAGGTCAAAGGAGAAAATTGAATAAATGGGGGACAGGATGGGACAGAGAGAAATATAGTTAAGTGTTTTACAACATGACTATTAAGGAAGTGTTTTGCATAGCAATACATGTATAACCTATGTTGTATTGCTTGCCTTATCAAGGAGGGTGAGTGGGGAGGGAAGAAGAGAAAGAATTTGGAACTCAAAGTCCTAAAAACAAATGTTGAAAATTGTTTTTACGTGCAACCAGGAAGTAAGATATACAGAAAATGGGGTATCAAAATTTATCTGGCCATACAAGAAAGCAAGGGGGAAGAGGATGGGCAGAGGGAGTGGGGTGACAGAAGGGAGGGCAGACTGGGAAAGGGCAATCAGAATACATGCCGTCTTTGCGGGGAGGGGGAGATATGGAGAAAATTTGTAACTCAAAATCTTGTGGAAATAAATGTTGAAAACTAAAAATAAATTAATTAATTTCGGGGGCAGAGCCAAGATGACAGTGTGAAAGCAGGGATTTAGAAGAGCTCTCTTACAAATTCTGTCAGATACCTCCAAAAAGTGAATCTGAGCAGATTTGAGAGAGATAGAAGCCACTAATAGACTAAGTGTGGCAGATTTCCAAGCCAGAAGAGTCTGCAGGGATGACAGGATGGGTCTGTGGGTTGGGAGAGTGCCAGGTGTGTGGAATTGCACCAGAAGAACAGGAGCAGCAGGGTGGGAGAGCCCTGGGCACACAAAACTAAACTATACCTAAGCAGGAGCAGGCACAAGGCTGAAGTGATGGCTATCACTGCGATCCCCAGGTCTCTTAGCCCAGGAGTCTGTTGGAGCTATGGGAAAGACCACCACAGAGCCTGCAGCCATGAGAGCAGCTATTCCTGAGGCTTTCAGCCCAAAGTCTAAAGGTTTGAAATGTGCCTTCTTGAACTTCTAGGAGGCATGATGACCAAGTAAAATGGCTCTTCTCCCTTTCTTACCCAGCTAATACTCTCCTGGGAGAAACCGTGGAATAGAGGAGCCAGAAATGGGGCTTCAGTAGCCTTTTAGCTCGGGAAGCTGGGGAGACCCCCTCTTCTGGTGGTGGAAGGAGACTAGTGCAGGAAGAGAGGTATCCCAGCAGGCTGCACCTCAGCAGAGGAGCAGGAGTTCCTGAGCCCCAGGGGGGTGGAACCAGCAAGCATCAACAACAGGACCCCAGATATGCCTTCCCACAACCAGGTGAAATGCAAGACACCAGTGTAGACCACAGCTGAGAACACCCATGTAACACAGCCTTAGGGGAAGAGGAGACTTCCAGCAATCAGACCACCCCTCCCCCACACCTCACACCAGGAGCTTCAGTGTAACCCAGAGGAACTCAGAAAGACATCACCTGGCCTTCACCTTGGCACACAGGCAGTAAGAGGGGAGAGGGGAAAGAAAAGGGGGGGGCTTGTTAGAAGAGAAAGAAGTAGCAAGGGGAAAGAGTAAGGGGATGTGAATAGGGAGGGAAAACTGAGGAAGGTGGTGGTCAAAAGCAAAACTTTTGAGGAAGGGGAGAAGGGAGAAATAAAAGTATAAACAGGAGGGGAAATACGATAGAGAAAAAGACAAAGATAGTAATCATAACTGTGAATGAGAATGGGATGAATTCTCCCATAAAACGGAGGCAGATATCAGAATGCATTAAAAACCATAATCCTACAATACGTTGTTTAAAAGAAACACATATGAAACAGGGGGATACACAGAGAGTAAAGGTAAAAGGCTGGAGTAGAAGATATTATGCTTCAGCTGAAGTAAAAAAAAAAAAAGCAGGGTTAGCAATCCTAATCTCAGACAAAGCAAAAGCAGAGATAGATCTAATTAAAAGAGATATGGAAGGACAGTATATTCTACTAAAAGGTGCCATAGACAGAGCAATATTATCACTTAACTTATATGCACCAAGTGGTATAACATACAAATTCTTAGAGGAGAAGTTAAGGGAGTTATAGGAAGAAATAGACAACAAAACTATACTAGTGGGGGACCTCAACCTCCCCCTCTCTGAACTTGATAAATCTAACCTCAAAATAAACAAGAAAGAAGTTAAAGAGGTGAATAGAATTTTAGAAAATTCTATTATAGATATTATAGACCTCAGGAGAAAATTGGATGGGGATAAAAAGGAATATACCTTTTTCTCAGCAGTACTCAGCATACTCAAAACTGAACATGTACTAGGGCACAAAAACTTCACAATTCGCTGCAGAAAGCGAGAAAAAGCCAATTCATCCTTTTCAGATCATGATGCAATAGAAACTATTTGTAATAAAGGACCATGGGAAGATAAGCTAAAAATTAATTGGAAATTAAATAATCTAATCCTAAAAAAGGAGTGGGTCAAAGAACAAATCATACAATTAATAATTTCATTCAAAAGAATGACAGTAATGAGATAACACACCAAAACTTATGAGATGGAGCAAAAGCAGTTCTTAGGGGAAGTTTTATATCTCTAAATGCTTACATAAATAAAGTAGAGAAAAAGGAGATTAATGAATTGGGCATGAAACTGAAAAAACTAGAAAAGGAACAAATTGAAAATCCTCAATTAAATACCAAACTAGAAATACTGAAAACCAAATGAGAGATTAATAAAATTGAAATCAAGAAAACTATTAAACTAATAAATGAAACAAGAGCTAGTTTTATGAAAAAAACCAATAAAATTGATAAACCTTAGTCAATTTGATTTAAGAAAAAGAAGAAAAACAAAAGTACCAGTATCAAAAATAAAAAGATGAATTCACCTCCAATAAAGAGGAAATTAAAAAAAATAATTAGGAATTATTTTGCATAGTTGTATGCTCATAAATTTGACAATTTTAGGGAAATGGATGAATATTTAAAAATATGTAAATTGCCCAGGTTAACAGAAGATAAATTAAAATACCTAAATAACCCCATCTCGGAAAAAGAAATTGAGCAAGCCATCAATGAACTCCTTAGGAAAAAATCTTCAGGGCCAGATCAATTTACATGTGAATTTCACCAAACATTTGAAGAACAGTTAATTCTCATACTTTATAGACTGTTCAGGAAAATAGGAAAAGAAGGAGTTCTAACAAATTCTTTTATGACACAAATATGGTACTAATACCTAAACAAGGAAGAGTCAAAACAAAGAAAATCATAGACCAATTTCCCTAATGAATATTGATGCAAAAATTTTAAATAAAATGTTAGCAAAAAGATTGCAGCATCTTATCATGAGAATAATACTCTATGACCAGGTAGGATTTATTCCAATAATGCAAGGCTGGTTCAGTATTAGGAAAACTATCAGCATAATTGATCACATCAACAACAAAACCAGTAGAAACCATATGATCATCTCAACAGATGCAAAAAAAGCTTTTGACAAAATACAACAACCATTCCTATTAAAAACACTAGAAAGCATAGGAATAAATCAAGTCTTCCTTAAAATCATAAGTAGCCATTAACCATCAGCAAGCATTATATGTAATGAGGTTGTGCTAGATGCATTTCCAATAAGATTGGGGGTGAAGCAAGGATGTCCATTATCACCTCTATTATTCAATTTGTTACTAAAAATGTTAGCTTTAGCAATGAGAAGAAAAAGAAATTGAAGGTAGGCAAAGAAGAAACTAAGTTATCACTCTTTGCAGATGATATGATGATTTACTTAGAGAATCCTAGAGAATCAAGTAAAAACCATTTGAAATAATAAGTAACTTTAGCAAAGTTGCAGGATATAAAATAAACCCATATAAATCCTTGGCAGTCCTAAAAAAACCCAACAGCAAGAGACAGAAATAGAAATTCAATTTAAAGTTATTGTAGACACTATAAAATATTTGGGAGTCTACTTGCCAAGACAAACCCAGGGCCTATATGAACACAATTACAAAACATTTTCCACACAAATAAAGTCGGATTTAAATAAATGGAAAAGCATCAGTTGCTCACAGTTAGGCCAAGCTAATATAAAAAAAATGACAATTTTACCTAAATTAATTTACTTATTCAGTGCCATACCAATCAAACTACCAAAAAATTATTTTACAGAGCTGGATAAAATAATAACAAAATTCATCTGGAAGAATAAAAGGTCCAGAATATCAAGGGAATTAATGAAAAGAAACGCTAAGGAAAGTGGCCTAGCCATACCAGATATTAGACTGTATTATAAAGCAGCAGTCATCAAAACTACTTGGTACTGGCTAAGAAACAGAGTGGTGGATCAGTGGAATAGATTAGGTACACAAGATGCAGTAGTTAATGACTATAGCAATCTACTCTTTGATAAACCCAAAGAAGCCAACTTCTGGGTTAGTAATTCACTATTTCACAAAAACTGCTGGGAAAATTGGAAAATAGTATGGCATAAATTGGGCATAGACCAATATCTTACACTGTATACAAAAAGAAAGTCAAAATGGGTTCATGATTTAGGAATAAAGGCTGATACTATAAGGAATTTGAGAGAGCAAGGAATAGTTTACTGTTAGATTTATGGAGAAGGGAAAAATTCATGACCCAACAAGAGATAGAGAGCATTACAAAATGCAAAATGGATAATTTTGATTATGTTAAATTGAAATGTTTTTGTACAAACAAAGCCAGTGCAAACAAGATTCAGAGGGAAGCAGAAAAATGAGAAAGAATCTTTACAACCAGTGTCTCTGATAAATGCTATCTCTAAATTTTACAGGGAACTGAGCCAAATTTATAGGAATACAAGTCATTCCCCAATTGAGAAATGGTCAAAGAATATGAACAGGCAGTTTTCAGAGGAAGAAATTAAAGATGTCTACAGACATATGAAAAAATGCTCAGAATCACTACTGATTAGAGAAATGCAAATCAAAACAACTCTTAGATACCATCTCTCTCCTGTCAGATTGGCTAAAATAACAAAACAGGAAAACAATAAATGCTGGAGAGGATGTGGAAAAATTGGAACATTGTTACATTGCTGGTGGAATTGTGAACTGATCCAGCCATTTTGGAGAGCAATTTGGAACTATGCCCAAAGGGCTATAAAAATGTTCATACCCTTTGACCCAGCAATACCACTCCTAGGGTTGTATCCCAAAGAGATCACACAAGTGGGAAAAGGACCCATATG
>JAQQSZ010011723.1:0-12182 GCA_028646595.1 Phalanger gymnotis | reverse complement strand
AAATGTAGTTAGTCTTTCACAACATGAGTATTGTGGAAGGGTTATACATAATGATACGCATGTGGCTCATGTTGAATTGCTTGACTTCTTAGGGAGGGTGGATGGGAAGGGAAGAGGGGAGAGAATTTGGAACTCAAGGTTTTAAAAAAATAGATGTTCAAAAGTAAAAAAAGTTTTTTTTTTCCTGACACAACTAGAAAATAAGATGCACAGGCAATGGGGCATAGAGATTTATCTTGCCCTACAAGAAAGTAAGGGAAAGGGGGATGGGAGGGGAATGGGGTGACGGAGGGGAGGGCAGACTGGGGAACAGGGCAACCAGAGTGTACGCCATCTTGGAGTGGGGGGGTAGAAATGGGGAGAAAATTTGTAATTCAAACACCTGTGAAAATCAATGCTGAAAACTAATCATATTAAAAATAAATTAAAATAAAGATATTCACAAGAAAAAAAAAGACAGGCATACTATCAGAATGAGGAAGATAGTAATTACATTGTACTTAGCCCCATTCAGTTCCTATCTAGTATCCTTATTTAGTTTTGGAGGCCAGATTTTAGGGAATACAAGGAAAAGGTAAAGTATAACCAGAAGATTGTGATTAGGATCCTGAGAGGACTGGAGACTTAGTTGGGTGAAGGGAAAGGTTAGTAGAGACATGGTATATCTTCAAGTACTTAAAGAGGGTTCATTTGGAATTGGGACAAGATTTACTCTGTTGAACACCAGAGCACAGAACTGGGAGTAATATGTGGAAATTGAAGAGAAGCAGACTTAGGTGTGATACAGGGAAAACAGTGGTAATAAATCGAGCTCCCCAAAATATAGTGCAGTCAGTTCCCTCTTAGTGGAGTTTTGGAAGCAGAGTCTAGAGGAATACTTACTTCTTAGGGAGATTGTAGAAGAGATCCCCAGTCACTTCAATCAGAAAATCTTAGAGATTTAAAGCAGGGAAAGACTTTAGAAAGCTGGTCCAAACCCTTCCTTTTCTAAGAGGGAGACAGACTAAACTACTTGCCCAAAGATACAAGGCTAGAAACAAGGACCTTCCTTGAGATGAAATTTTCAAAAAGAAACAAAATTCCATTTAAATCCGATTAGAAATGGGAGGCTAGGGATTGAGTCATGTGATCAAGCATTTCTTAAGTGCTTACCACGTGTGAGGAAATTTTTTTTAATCTCAGTTTTAAAGGATTTTCAAGTGTAATGGAGGAAACAGCATGAAAACAACTCTGTCTCTATTTCTATCTCTCTGTGTGTGTGTATACATATACACACATATATACACACAAACACACATAGACATACATGCGTACATATACATATATATATCCACAAACAAGGTTATATACAGGATAAACTGAAAATAACTGCAGAAGGAAGGCAGTAAGGTTAAAGAAAACTAGGAAAGACTTGTTATAGAAGGTGGCATGTTAGTTGAAGTTTGAAGAAAGCCAGGATGCTCTTATTAAAAAAAAATATATCAATAGCTGTTTTATTTATAATAGCAAAATAACAGAAAATTTCTGACAAATTATGATAACACATTATGCTATGTTCATGTAATGGAATAATACATATAACATACAACATTATATACAATTAATAATAATATAATATGTAATATACAATTATTATAAAATGAAGCATAATGGAAAATATGGCAAGATACAGGTTATTTACTCAAAGAGATTGGTAAAATGATGCCTAGGTGCTTATTGATTCCAACAAGAAAAAAATTGTAATCGAACATTAGTTCATTGATTGTCTGTTAATCCCTGTGGATCTCCTTTGTAAAATGCTATGGGGTTTTAGAGGTGAAGAGAGAGAGTGCACATTTCACTCATAGGGGACAGCCAATGAAAATGTCCTGAGTCAGAAGATGAAGTTTCTTGTGGGAAGAACAGGAAGCCTATGTTATTAGATCCCAGAGAAAGTGGAGGAGAGTCAGGTGTGAGAAGACTGGAAAGACAGGAAGGGACTAGGTGATGAAAAGGCTTTAAAAGCCAAATAGATGATTTTATATTTAATCCTAGAGGTAATCAGGAACCACTGGAATCAATTGAGTAGGGGGCTAACATGTCAAACTTATGCTTTAGGCAGTTACTTTTACAGGTCAGTGGAGGATGGATTGGAGTTGGGAGAGACTTGAGGCTGTTGCTATAGCCCTGGCATGTGGGGAAGAAGACCTGCCACACCCCAGGGTGGTGGCAGTGCCAGAGGAGAAAGGAGAGAGATATTTATGAGAGTTGTTATGAAGGTAGAAATGACTTGGCAACTGATTGATATGAGAGTGAGGGTTAAGAAATACTGACAATGTCTCATGTATTTAGGACTATTTCAGAGCAGTCAAGCATGCTTCTGTCCTACACAATAGTTTGTGAGGCAGCCTCTACAAAAAGGCATCTCCATAAGCTGATTGTTTTCCTTTAAAAAGAAAAGGACAAGGAATATATATTAAAGTAAAGGGATAGCTTTCATATTTCATGAAAAATGAAAATAAAGTATAAAGAAAAAGACACTGCAAACAACCTCTTCAACAAGGAAGTCTACAGATTACATGCACTGAAATTTATTCTATACTTAAAGAGGAAAAAGCAAGCTGCACATGATAGAGTTTGAAGTGTCCTATACAAGCCCCTCCTTCTGTTCTACAATATGTGTGGAAATGTTTATTTACATTTGTTAAGTTCAAGATTAAAAAACAAAAAATCAAATTATATGTAGCCCCTTGTTTCTTAAAGTATTCTAAAGACTAATTCTTCATATGACAATGAAATAAAGTATCTATTAAGTGCATACTGTGTAACAGGTACTATGCTGAGTGCTAGGGATAGACATTTTAAAAAACGGAATCCTTGCCTTCAAGGAGCTTCTGTTCTTATAGGGAAAACAGTACATGGAGGGGAGAGAGGAGAGTGAAGACCAGAAGGGGTGTTTTATTTCTGGGGAGGCATAATAGTGGGCAAGGAGGGGGAACCATGGCAGCAGGCTGATGGTAAGTTCACCTGAATAGATACCTACATGAGATATGAACCTGAAGCATAATCTGGTGTCTTGGGCAATCCAAGATATAGTGGGCTAGTCTGCACACAGTCAACAATCATATGGGTTGGTCCCAGGGATCATGGCTATATGTTTATCTTCATTGGGTAGAGAAAATATTTGCACAGGAGGCTATGACTGATCATGCAAAGCATTATTTGTTTTCTAGTCATTTCAGTATTAGTACTAAATAAATGGTACAGATAATAAGTGGTATAAGAGGTAAGAAAGATCCCTGTTGACTGAGGAGGGAAGAGTAGGATTCAGATGGACAGAAGGGAGGAGGGGAAAACATCCTACATTCAAGGAGGCAATTATAGCTGAAGTATAGGATTTCATATAGTAGTATTGGGGCAGGGTAGTGGTGGAGTGGAATTAAAACTGTATATTTACATTAGGGCCTTAAGTTGTAAGTTGAGGAGTTTGAACTTTAGTCATGTACTGTGTAAAATGGATCCATCTTGGGCTATGGGTAAGGTAGTTCAGTCCCTGTGGTAACAGAAAGTCAAACAGCATATCAGCTTTACCTGTAGGGCAATACCACAGTTTACACGCCAGCAATAGAACTCTAATGGAGATTTGCTGTGAAATGTTCTTAGAATGAGCCAGACAATACGATACATTGAAAAGAATGTTGGAGTTGGAGCCAGAGGATCTAGGTCCAAATTCTGGCTCTGGCACTTACTCTTAGTGTGACCTTTGGCAGATCATTTAATTTTTCTAGGCCTCAGTTTCCTCAAATGAAAGATGAAGGAGTTGGACTGGATGGTCTCTAGTCAGCTGCCAAAATAAACTTCCTAAAGCCCATACCACTCTTCAACTCAAACATCTTCACATTATCACACACACATACATAATCAATATACACCTATTAAGTGCCTACTCTTTGCCAGGCATGATGGTGCTATGACCTGGGCCTACAAAAGGAACAGTGAACCTGTCCTTGCCCTCAAGAAGCTTACATTCTATTAGGCAAAGCAATATAAGTAAAAATAAGCATATATAAAAATATATATGTGTGTGTAAAGTGTATATATAAATATATGTGTGTGTGTATATATATATACATATACTTTATACACATTTATGTACATAAAGTATACAAAATACGTATCAAATAAGTGTTTATATACACACTTATATACTTTATGCATATACATAAGTATAAATATATATTATATAGGTGTATGTATGTGTATATTATATAGGTATATGTATATGTATACATATATGTTTATGTATAAAGAATATATAAATATATACATAAATAAGTGTATATATGTATGTATGTGTGTATAACAAATCCAAATGTATGTATAATAAATCAAAGTAAATTATTTGAGGGATGGTGATAATTAGCAGCTAAGGGACATCAGGAAAGACATGATGGAGAGGGTGCAGCTTGAGTAGAGTTTTGGAGGAAAAGAAGGATTCTAAAAGGCAAAGGTGAGATGTGAATGCTTTCTAAGCTTGGGAGACCAAGCAGTGCAAAGTCACAGAGACAGGAAATGCATTATCATGCGTGAGGAACAGCTTGGCTGGACTAGAGTGTGAAAAAGGGAAGTCATGTCCAGTAATAGTAGATAAAGTAGATAGGGACCAGATTGTTAAGGATTCTAAAAGTTAAAGAGAGAGGCTCATGTTTGACTCTAAAGGCAATAGGGAGCATTGGAGCTTTATTGAGTAAGGGAGTGATACAGTCAGAGCTACACTTTAGGAAAATCACGTTTATAGTTCATTTAGATCTGTCTCTCTTTAACTTCTCATTGTACCTGGTTCTGATTTCTAGGAACAAAAAAAAAAAAAAGAATCTGTTTTTATTCCTTATTTGAAGGCAACCCTTCAGATATTTAAAAGGTGCTGTTCTGTCTCCAAGCACAAACATTCCTGACCTGAGTAATAGTTCTTCAGATGGTTTTATATTCTGTTGCCATCGTGGTAATACATTCCAGTGTGAATCTGATTTTTCTTAGACTAGATGTTTCTTAGCACTTGACATTTAACCCTAGTAAATTTCATCTTGTATTGTAGTGTTGCTTTTGGCTGCACGGTCTGAGCAAGGAGACGATACAGTCTGCCTGAGGTCCTTTCTCAGCTCTTTTGGACATGGTGGATAATGAGCTAGTAAATTCATTTTCACAAATCTCTTTAGTTAAATGTGTGTTAAAAACACAAGCTCTCTGCAAGTGATATGGCTGCATATTGACTTAGAAGACCACAAATTAACATTATCTATGTTGTGTTGTACTTTTATTTGTTATGTTTTTTAAAACATTTCCAAATTACATTTTATTCTGACTTGGGCTGCTGTTCAGGCAGTTTTTCAAGCTATTTAACTGCCCTCAAGTTTGACACTTCTCCTAAGGCAACTCTTCTCAGTATGGTTTGGGAACTCCTGGAGACCCTTTCAGGGGTCTTTGTGGTCCAAACTATTTTCATGATAATACTAAAATGTTCCAGTATTGTGATAATAAACTCTTAGTAACAAAAATTGCTTATAATAGTAAATAAGTAAAAAAATTATTTGTATTATGGTAAATATTGGTAAAATGTAACACAACCCATTTAAAAGTTATTTTATTGGGTCCTCAGTTTTTAAGAGTGTAAAAGTTTCCTGAAACCAAAATGTTTGAAAGTGTTTCTCCAAGACCATGAGTTGCAGAGAAGATGCTGACTTGCTTTTGTAGAGGGATTATCTGTCCTTTCAGTTCTTAACAAAAGAGGTCCCTACATCAGTGATGTCACAGGCCCAGTGCTGATCCTTGGCTTCAGTGTTTCAAAAGATTTGTGATTTCATCAGTGTGTTTCCTTACTCTTTTTTAGAGGTTCCTTACCTGTTATTCATGGACCCAGAAGAGCTCTGTGGATAGATTTCCAGGGGTCTATGAGTTTCAGTGGCGAAAAAGTGTCTATTTTTATGAACCTTTGGTTTCCTTTGTAACCTAGTATATTTGATTTGGTGCATTAAAATAAAATGATTCAGAGAAAGGGTCCATAGACTTCACCAGACAGCCAAAGATGTCCACAACACAAAAAACATTGAGAACTCCTGCTCTGCTAATATCGGTAGCAGTACTGCTATGCCTTAGTAGATGGGGTTTTTTAAAGGGGAAAAAATGTTTATCACCTAGAGGTGAGACCATTGTAATGAGCCTTTCTTAACTTAGCTAGATTGATAGTCTCATGATAAATCCATACCTTGGCCAGGTGGATAGAGTGTTTCCATTTAGAGTTTGGAAGACTAGAGTTTCAGTCTTGTCTGTTACTTATTAGCCTTGTGACTATGAGAAAATTACTAAATCACTTTGAACCTGTTTTCTTTTTTTAATATTTTATTTCTTATTCCCAATTACATGTAAAAACAATTTTAACATTCATTTTTAAAAATTCTGAATTTCAAATTCTCTCCCGTCCTCACTTCCTCCCCTCATTGGGAAGGCAATCAATTTTATGTGGATTACATATGCACAATTATGCAAAACATGTTTGCATATCATTCATGTTGTGAAAGAAAACACAGACCAAGAAAAAATGAATAAAATAAAGTGAAAAATTGTGTGCTTTAACCTGCATTGAGACTCCATCTGTTCATTCTGTGAAGGTGGATTTTCATCGTCTGGGTTTGAACCTGTGAATAGAGATGGTGATAATACCTATGCTGTCTGCATCCTACAGTTGTGAAGATCCAGTGAAATATTGTCTTAAAGCCTTATCGTTGTGGTTGTTATTGTTCAGTTGTGTCTGACTCTTTGTGACCCCATTTGGGATCTTCTTGGCAAAGATACTAGAATGGTTTGCCATTTCCTTCTCAAGCTCATTTTACAGATGAGGAAACTGGGGCAAACAGGGTTAGATGACTTCCCCAGGGTCACACAGCTAGTACGTGTCTGAGGCCAGATTTGAACTCGGAAAGATGAATCTTTCTGACTCCAGGTCCAGAGCTCTACCTACTGCATCATCTCGCTGACCTACAGCCTGTCAACTGAATTTTTCCTACGTGGGTATTTAGCCAAACTCTTTGAGTGATTATGTGTATTTCCTTTGTTGTTTTGTTTCACCCCAGTGAGAAAACTTCCTCTTTTCGTGCAAATTGGCCTCTGTTCAGCTACTAATAATCCTAGAGCTTTGCTTTGGGGGGGAACTAAGTGGTTAAATGACTGGCCTGTGGTGATACAGCTAGGGAGTGTGTATATATTTGTATATGTTTGTATGCATATGTGTATGTGTATATACGCATAGGTGCCTGGGTTCTTTAGCCTACCTCTACCCCAGACTCTCTTGCTTTCCATATAAGTAGATGTTTAATAGGCATTTATTGAATTGGAGTTCTGCAAGAGCTTTCTCTCTAGGTTTACCCCATATTGGAGCACTTTAGTGGATATACAGAATCTAGCCACTACCACCAAGTTAAGTCAAGTGAACTGTGATTTTCCCCTCCTTCTTTCTTAGTGCTATGTCAGTCAGCCCTCTTGTAGGATGGCCACAGTTTATACCAACCCAAGCAAAGGGAAGAGTGGGATAGCTAGGTGGCTCAGTGGGTAGAGTGCTGATCCTGGAATCAGGAAGACCTGAGTTCACATTCAACCTCATACACTTATTAGCTGTGTGACTCTGGGCAAATCACTTAACCCTGCTTGCCTCAGTTCCCTCATCTGTAAAATAAGCTTGAGAAGGAAATCGCAAACCGCTCCAGTATCTTTGTCGACCACAACTGAATAGCAACAACAAATTGTTTCCATTGGAAAGGGCAGCCCCATATGCTTTTTAGAAATCTGCATCTACCAGGATTGTAAATTCATCTCTGAGATAAGCCTAGCCCATCCCCTTTTAGAAATGTGGACCTATCAGGATTATCTTTTCTTATTACATATGCTTATAATTTGGGACCTGGCCACAGCATATGCCTTATATGTTGTAATAAACTCCCTTTTGCTTCATATTCCTGAGCTTGTCTCATTCATTAGGGTGAAGCCCTAAGCAAAATTTTTCTTTAAACGCAGGCTCAAAAAATAGTCTCACTTTCTCTTCTGGTCAAATTAATTCAAGTAGCGAGAGGTCCCACAGGATGTGTATATTTGTATATGTTTATATGCATATATATGTATATATATATACATGTACATGTATATATACAGTATACATATAAAATTATATGTAAATGATAAACACCCACACACATATGCACACATTTTTTTTAAAAGAACATTCTCCTGTAATTGTAAATTGACTCCTATTGTCCCCTGACTCTTAAGTAGATTTCTCTGCTGTTGTATATAATTGGGGGGTGGGAGTGGGGAGTGCATGCCATTGCACTGCTGTGTATCTTCATCTAAACTGTTTGAACCTGAGTTTCATGACCTGGATTTTAAGAAGAAGGGATCATTGTGGGTACACAGTGTTCCTCAGTTGCAGATAGGACCGTGCTAGTTATGCGTGCTCATTGATGAATTGATGGTGATAGAATAGCTTAGCCTTCTTGATTAATATCTGAGTCACAGTACTTACCCGCCTGTGATCAAAGGGACCAAGTTCAACAACTTTTCTTTGCCAGGGATTTCTGTGTAAACAAAACCTGTTTTTGCAGAGATGACAGGAGGCTGAGGCAGTGTAAGTTAGATGCCCATTAAAAAAAACAAACCTTTTCATTTCTCTAGAGATGCTAAGAAATGCTTTTTCTCTGCCTTAAAAAGTCCTTTTGGAAAGATGGATGATAGGTGGAGAGCAACAAAGGGAAACAGAATGAAGGTGATAACGAAACTTAACTCTTCTCTGCTTCTCCACATGAAGCGACTGACCCTCCTCCATTGAGAAAGGATTAAGATATTGGTGAAGGAAAAGGGCTTTCTTGGTTTTATGAGAGAAGAGATAATTCTAGCCACTTGGTCACTCAACTTTTCTTGAATATTAACCTAAATCCACTTTGAGTTAGCTTTTTTGTATGTTACCTGAAGTTGTCTTGGAACAGGACTCCCATCAGAGGGGTTGGGGTGGGGAGAGACTCTGACAGTTTAGATAGCTCTCTCTTCAAGCTAGAAATGGCCTAGATATAACTTAAGATAAATAAAGTCGTTTATCACAAACTTCAGCCTAATTTGCAGAGTACAGTATTGACATTTGTTATGAATCAGCCCGAGTGACCCCACTGTTTTCAGTTTTGCTGGTCTTCCAATAGGTGTCAGGCAGTCTGCCGGGAAAGGAGTCATGTACTTTGATCTCAGTCCATTTTCTTTTGTAGTACCTTAGTCAGCAAGTAGCCGCATCCACTTCCATCCCATCTCCTTATCTCTAGCCTCATTTGTCTATGATGTGGCAATGAGACATGCTGGCCCATCTCCATTTAAAAATGTGTGCCTATCAGGGTTGTTTTTCCTTTATTATGAAATGCTTCTATAAAAACAGCTAGCTTGATTTGAACTTGGTACCAGGCTACATTCGATGGACTTTTGTCTTTGGTGCTACAGTAAACTATACATTTTCTTTTTCTGGGCAAGACCCAAATGAAGAGTTTTTTCTATGGTGATGAAGGTATGAATCGCAAGATTCAAACCTAGTATATATAGGGAAGGGATGATGTCATGGTCGGAGCATGCTAGACAATGAATTCCCTAACTTCTAACTTTGTCACTACTGTGCTTTCTATAACTGACCCTGAATTTGAATTGCTATTTGTGAACCAAAAAAAAAATCAAAGGATTGGAAAAAGACTTCAAGGAGCTAGTTTTCACTGCCTGTTTCTACACTGGTAAACCTAAATTATCCTAGAAATAGAGAATTGGTGCAGTAGGAGAGACATTGGCTTTGGAGGAAGAAGACTAGAATTTAACTTTCAGTTTTGCTAGTTGGTTGTTATGTGACTTAGAGAAAGTCATTTAAACCTCTGTGATCCTTAGATTTCTTATCTGTAAGGGCAGAAAGCGCTGCAAATTAGTACACTACTTTACATGAACTTTTGTTTTATACTTTCCATATTATTTGTTTCCTTATTGGTCTCCCTCTCCCACTAATTTTCTTTTCAAAGTATGTAGTTATTTCTTTTTTAAAAAACTCAATGTCATGATGCAATAAAAATTATTTGTAACAAAGAACCATGGAAAAATAAGCTAAAAATTAATTGGAAACTAATCTAATTCTAGAGAATGAGTGGGCCAAAGAACAAATCATAGAAACAATAACTTCATTCAAGAGAATGACAGTAATGACACAACATACCAAAACTTACGAGATGCAGCAAAAGCAGTTCTTAAGGGAGAAGTTTTATATCTCTAAATGCTTATGTGAATAAAATAGAGAAAAAGGAGATCAATGAATTGGGCATGCAACTGAAAAAGCTAGAAAAAGAACAAATTGAAAATCCCCAATTAAATACCAAATTAGAAATACTGAAAATCAAAGGAGAGATTAATAAAATTGAAATCAAGAAAACTATTAAATTAATAAATAAAACCAAGAGCTGGTTTTATGAAAAAAAAACAATAAAATTGATAAACCCTTGGTCAATTTGATTTAAAAAAAGAAAGAAGAAAATCAAATCACCAGTATCAAAATTGAAAAGGATGAATTCACCTCCACTGAAGAGGAAATTAAAACAATAAGTAGGAATTATTTTGCCCAATTGTATGCCAATAAATTTGACAACTTTGGGGATATGGATGAATATCTACAAAAATATAAATTGCCCAGGTTAACAGAAGAGGAAATAAAATACCTTAATAACCTCATCTCAGAAAAAGAAATTGAGCAACCCATCAATGAACTCCCTAGGAAAAAATCTCCAGGGCCTGATGGTTTTACATCAAACATTCAAAGAATGTTTTTCTAACCTCCTCCCACTCCAAGATGGTGTATATTCTGCTTGCCCTGTTTCCCAGTCTGCCCTCCCTTCTGTCACCCCACTCCTCTCCCATCACCTTTTCCCTTCCTTTCTTGTAGGGCAAGGTGAATTTCTACACCCTATTGCCTGTGTATCTTATTTCCTAGTTGCATGCAAAAACTTTTTTTTTCTTTTGAACGTCTGTTTTTAAAACTTTGAGTTCCAAATTCTCTCCCCTCTTCACTTCCCACCCACCCTGCCTAGGAAGGCAAGCAATTCAACATAGGCCACATGCATATCATTTTGTAAAACCCATCCACAATACTCATGTTGTGAAAGACTAACTATGTTTTGCTCCTTCCTAACCTATCCCCCTTTGTTGAATTTTCTCCCTTCACTCTGTCCATTTTCGAAAGTGTTTGTTTTTGATTACCTCCTCCCCCATCTGCCTTCCCTTCTGTCATCCTCCCTTTTTTATCTTCTTCTTCCTTCTTCCCTGTGGGGTAAAATAGCCAATTAAGTGTGTATGGTATTCCCTCCTCAGGTCAAATCTGATAAGAGCAAGATTCATTCATTCCCCCTCAGCTGCCCCCTCTTCCTTTCATACAGAACTGCTTTTTCTTGCCACTTTTATGCGAGATAATTTACCCCATTCTATCTCTTCCTTTCTTCCTCTCTCAGTATATTCCTCTCTCATCCCTTAATTTGATTTTATTTTTTTAGATATCATCCCTTCATATTCATCTCACCCTGTGACCTCTGTCTATATATATATATATGTATATATATATACACATACATACATACACATATATACATACACACATACATATATACACACACGAATATATATATACACACACATATGTATATATATGTATGTGTGTATGTGTGTGTATATATATATATACATACACACATATATATATATATATTCATATTCCTTTCAGCTACCCTAATACTGAGGTCTCATGAATCATACATATCATTTTTCCATGTAGGAATATAAACAAAACAGTTCTACTTTAGTAAGTCCCTTGTGATTTCTCTTTCTTGTTTACCTTTTCATGCTTCTCTTGATTCTTGTGTTTGAAAGTCAAATTTTCTATTTAGCTCTGGTCTTCATTAAGAAAGCTTGAAAGTCCTCTATTTTATTGAAAGTCCATATTTTGCCTTGGAGCATGATACTCAGTTTTGCTGGGTAGGTGATTCTTGGTTTTAATCCTAGCTCCATTGACCTCTGGAATATCATCTTCCAAGCCCTTCAATCTCTTAATGTAGAAACTGCTAGATCTTGGGTTATTCTGATTGTGTTTCCACAATACTCAA
>JAQQSZ010011722.1:0-12182 GCA_028646595.1 Phalanger gymnotis | reverse complement strand
GAGAGAGGAATATATTGAGAGAGGGAGAAAGGGAGAGATAGAATGGGATAAATTATCTCACATAAAAGTGGCAAGAAAAAGCAATTCTGTAGGAAGGGAAGAGGGGGCAAGTGAGGGGGAATGAGTGAATCTTGCTCTCATCAGATTTTACCTGAGGAGGGAATAACATACACACTCAATTGGGTATCTTACCCCACAGGAAAGAGGGAAGAAGGAGATAAAAAGGGAAGATGATAGAAGCGAGGGCAAATAGGGGGAGGAGGTAATCAAAAGCAAAAACTTTCACAAAGAGACAGTGTCAGGGGAGAAAATTGAATAAAGGAGGATAGAATAGGAAAAAGCAAAATATAGTTAGTCTTTCACAACTTGAGTATTGTGGAAGGGTTTTACATAATGATACACATGTGGCCTATTTTGAATTGCTTGCCTTCTTAGGGAGGGAGGGTGGGGAGGGAAGAGGGGAGAGAATTTGGAACTCAAAGTTTTAAAAACAGATGTTCAAAAAAAAGTTTTTGCATGCAACTAGGAAATAAGATATACAGGCAATGGGGCATAGAAATCTACGTTGCCCTACAAGAAAGTAAGGGAAAAGGGGATAGGGGGAGTGGGGTGACAGAAGAGAGGACTGACTGGAGAATGGGGCAACCAGAATATATGCCATATTGGAGTGTGGTAGAGAGTAGAAATGGGGAGAAAATTTGTAATTCAAACTCTTGTGAAAATCAATGCTGAAAACTAAAAATATTAAATAAATAATCCAAAAAAACCACATTGGCACTGGGTTTGGTGTGGTAGGAGGATGGAGCACTTACCTTCTCTTCCTTCTAAAAGCCTTTCCTTGCTTGGGCCCACACTCAGAGACTGAATTTAAGGCTGTAAACTTCCTTGAGGTTCATGAAACAACATAAAGCATCCAAATTTTCTCCAGGAGTTTCTGAAATACATAGGGAATTTAACTGGTGGTCTAGACAAAATCTCCAAGTATCCTTTTCTATAAACGCATACAAAATTAATTCATTTTTGGCTACAGAAACTCTTGAAGACAATCAACTACATCGAACATGGATTGCTATTTGGATCCTTGGAGGGAGAAAACATGAACAAAATCTTTTCCCCACAAATAAACTCTCCAACTTCTATGACCTCCAACATTCCATGTTTGCCCATCTCTAAGAACGATCTCACCATCACCCTTAACTGTGCCACTTTTAATGAAACAGAACTATGGAATTCCTCACTCTGATCATAAACTTCCATTGTCCCCTCTACTTTAAGCTCATTCCTTTTAACCCTGTTGTACATCTGGGGCTATCTCCAGCCATCCTGATCTATATCTGGCCACTGGATTCAAATGGCTCCAGAGGAGAAAGTGAGGCTGGCAACTTTGCACAGCCCTTCCTCACTTAAATACAATTTGCTTGCAAGTCATGAAATCACCTTCCTTATGTCATGGTCCTCTTTGAGAATAAAGGACAAACAACAACAATTGTACATCCTCAACACAACTTTCAGTCCCTCTACCCCTTTCTATATGCTTTCATCCATTACTATGCCCTGGACTCAATATCTTCCGTTCAGTCTTGACCTTATTGTTAACTAAAGCAGCTATAAATCATCCTCTACTCTTGCCAAGTTTCAGACCTGGGTCACACCTCACCCCAGCCCACCATGTCTAAAGTATACTCTTCTAGCAAATTTGCCTTTGAATCCTTATTTCCCTTCAAGGTCAGGTACCACTTCCTCTGTGAAGCCTTCCAAGATGTCCTCAGTTATTGGTGTTATCTCACTCCTCAAATTTCCTTGTGTGTACTTATTAAAGGTAATAAGTGGCACAGTAGATAGAATGCTGGGCCTGGAGGCAGGAAGATCTGAGTTCCAATCTGGCCTCAGATATTTACTAGCTATGTGACCCTGTCAGAATCAAAACCAATATAGTCAATAAACACTTATTAAGCACCTACTATGTGCTGGACCCTGTGCTAAGCGCTGAGGATGCAAAGAAAGGCACAAGACAGCCCCTGCCCTCAAGGAGCTCATAATCCAGTGGAGACAACACAAGCTGGAATGGGTTTGGAGGAAATCACCTGGTCCAGGGGCATGATGAAATCACACAGCAAGAGTGGTGAAAGATTTGAGGAAGTGTACATTTCTGAATTGATTTCATCTTGTACATAGATGAGTTACTAGAGATGATGAAGTCCAGAAAAGTAACTAATGGGAAATGGTGAAAATTCCCTGGGTGCCGCCATTAAGTGGAGGAGGATCAGGAAGGATCTCCTACCTCCTGCTCTCTCCAACCAGAGGGAGGAAAGGGTCTCAGTGGCAGGAGGCACTGATGAAATACGACTTTCAAGTTGATTTCATCTCAAAGAATGATGATGATCCATGAGTGTAGTGGGTCCTCTGCCTGTCTCAGTTTTCTGATCAGTAAAATGGGGATATAACAGCAGCTACCTCCCAGGGATGTTATGAAGATACAATGTCTTATTTGTAAAGTGCTCTGCAAACTCTGAAGCTCTATAGAAATGCTATTTCTTATTATCATTATTATGTTGTTGCTGCAGTGATCATCTGGAGTCATAGAAGGTTTAAGCCATCAGATACTCAACAAACACTTATTAAGTGCTTACAACATACCAGCACTGTGCTAAGCAGGAACAAAGGGTGGCCCTCAAGGAGATTACATTCTCGTAGGGGAGACAGCATGTAAAAAACTAGGGAGGTGCCAGATAAATACAGAGTGGATGAGGGCAATCTGGAGAGAAAGGCATTAGCAGTTGCCAGGACCAGGAAATATATTTCCTTTAGTAAGTGAGATTTGAGCTGAATTCTGAAGGAAGCCAGAAAAACTAAGAGGCACAGGTGAGGGCATAGAACATTCTAGGCCAGAGAGAGCAGAAGAGAATATGAAATGATCATAGAAGAGCAAGTCATCTACTTTGCCAATAATAGAAAGTATGGATGTGAGGAGAAGTGGCTAAAATGCATGGATTTTCTAAATGGTTCCTCCTTCCCTGTCCCCCTTTGCTTGGCTATTAGCGAGTTTGGTCTTTAGCTAGAGTATATATGAAGACACACATGCTATGTCCATGCGTGCGCTCATTATTCTTTAAGGTTAAATCAGAGTTGTAACTAGGCCAAGATGATCAGAACTCAGCTCCTTGACAGCACTTGCAATCCTTCAGCTTTAACTCCATTTAGCAAGAATAGTAACTTCTTCCCCAACAGGTTACATCTTTGATGAAGTCCTGCCCAGTCCATTCTGTGCATAAAAATGCTTGGTGATAGATCCAGGCTTGTTTGTTTAGTTATTAAGTTTCTGAGAAATATGTTGCATTTTGAAGATGAACAGATTAAAGAGGAAGAAACAGTTGCTTGGCTAGGGGGTTTATGGAAGAGAGAGCTCTCTTCTTATCTACCATTTAGGCCAAAAAAGTAAACAAGGTCTGTGGATCAGTTGGCAATGTTTTCCTCTACCCTGCCCCAAAGGAAATTAAGTAGTCTCTTTTAATGACGTGCCAAGGGTGATTAATGAAGCTCTCTTTCCTCCTTTCACATAATTGCCTTAGGAAAAAAAATCTCCCTTCGTATAATTTAAACATCTTTTCTTCCCACCATTGCCGCTGGTTTCCTTAATCTCTTTTGCATTTTGTTGTAATTTTCCATATCACACTGACATGTTCGGGTCAGGTTAAGTCCTTTGCTCTTCTCAGACTCAGTGCCACCTTTACAACTGCCTTTAGGACATTTTGAACCGGATGTTCCATAGGCATTCCAAACTCAATGTGTCCTAAAGAGGACTCATTATCTTATGCCCCAAATCCACTCACATTTCCAACTTCCTTATTTCTATTTGAGGGCACCTCCACATTCCTAGTCTCTGAGGGAAGTATGGGAACGGAGTGAGCCACACTGACTCAATTTTGTGATTCAATTCTGGATCTGGCTTAGTGACCTTTCTATTCAATTATGGGTCTAGTCTAATTTCTGTCCTGTGAGAAAACTTTCTTCTCTTTAGTTAAGGGTTTCTAAGCAACAGGACCTAGGTTATGCTGACCAGAAATACAATCAGATCCAAATATTGATGCAAGGAGTTTTCTCACAACCTATATAGCTTATCCAAAAACTGGCCCCATGCTAGTCAATCAGTTACTGTTTCCTTGTTTCTTTGATCGAATATAGACACTTGGGTGAGGAGGAATGGAACACCTCTTTTTTTGATTGTGGGGAATTGTACCTGTTTGCTCTCTTCCTCCCAACTTAGAAAGCCCCTAATCTTTCTTCCAATTAGAAGTGAGCCCCTAAGCTTGTAGACTGGTTTAGATCTTGTCAATTATTTTAATGCATCAAAATCTGTCTCCCCCTGTATTTGGGGTTTAGTGCCATGCTGAGGAGCCTGGTCCCAATTTGTTATGCAATTGGCACTCTTTGCTTAATAAATGAATATGCTTGGAAGCTTGAACCTTTGTTTCCTCAGCTATTTCCGATTTTACTTATCACGTCTCTCAGGTTTGCTATCTCAGCATCATCTTCAACTCCTCACCCAGCGTGTACAATCAGTTGCCAAACCGTAGTCTGTTTCTATGTCTCTTGCATCCACCCTCTTCTCAGGCCCTCATTACCGCTTACTAGACTATCGTTAGAACCTTTTCAATGGTCTCCTTTCCTGCCTTTCTCAACACTCAAATCCATCTTCCACACAGGTAGCAAAGCAATTGTTCTGAAGTACAGTTTGACCGCACCAGTTACCTGGCCCAAGCTCAACTCCTCTAATATCTACATCTCTTTCCAAACTGGCGAGGTTCTAGCCTACCTTTGCAGTCTTATTACACATCATTGTCCTTCACATAGAACTTGGGAAGATTCAAGCTATTCCTTTAGTTTCTCATATTTGGCATTCCATTTCCTGCCTCTGTGACTTTGCCCAGGTTGTTACTCAATCAATATTTATTGAGCACATACTATTTGCCAGGAACTTTGCTAAGTGCTGTCGATATAAAAAGAGACAAAAGATAGTCCCTACCCCCAAGGAGCCTACCATCTAATGGAGAAGACAACATGCAAACAAATATATACAAAGCAAGCTATACACTGGATAAATTAGAGGTAATTAACAAAGAGAAAGCACTGGAATTAAGAGAAGTTGGGGAAGGTTTCCTACAGAAAGGGAGATTTTTGTTGGGACTTAAAGGAAGCCTGCAAGATCAGTAATCAGAGCAGAGGAGGGAGAGCATTCCAGGAATAGCAGACAGCTAGAGAGAATGCCCGGAGCCAAGAGATGAGGTTTCTTGTTTGTGGAACAGCCAGTAGAACAGTGTCATTGATTCAGAGGGAGTAAGGTATAAGAAGAGTAAGAGGCGGATAGGTTATGAGAGGCTTTGAATGCCAAATAGAGCATTCTATATTTGCTTCTGTAGAGAATAGAAAGCTACTGGAATTTATTGAGCAGAGGTAGGGAGGGTGACATGATCTGACCTGTATTTTAGGAAAATCACATTAGTGGCTGAATGGACAATGGATTGGAGTGAGGAAAGACTTGTAGTGGGCAGACCCACCAAGCAGCTATTGCAATAATTTAGGCATGAGCTTATGAGGGCTTGTATCATAGTGGGGGCAGTGTCAGAAAGGAGAAGGAATGTTGCAAGGGTAAAATCAGTAGGTCTCAGCAACAGCTTAGTTGTGGGGTACAGGGTCAGGGTGGGGAGGAACGGTAAGAGATAGTGAAGAATCCAGGATGAATTCTAGCTTGTAAGCCTGAGAGACTAGGAGGAGGATGTTGTCCTCTGCTTTATCCTTCATTCTCTAAGAGGACCAAAATGACATCACAATGCTTGAGTCAAGATTCAGTGTTTCCAACTGTGGCTGATCAGGCTAATACGAGCTCAGAATGCTCTACCACAGGTCACGCAGAAATAGTCTGTGTAAACATTTGGGGTGGATACTCCAAACTTGTGCATACTGCATTTCCTTCGAGCCTTGTCAATTCTGCTTTGCTCATACAGCACAGCACCTTCTCCGATGCGGGCATGCCATGCTTAGTGGGCCTGTGCCAATGTCTCCCATGTCACGCAGTCAATTCCAAAGTTCTCAAGAGAGACTTTGAGAGTGTTCTCGTATCTCTTCTTCTACCTCCATGTGAACACTTGCCCTGTGTGAGTTCTCCATAAAAAGTCTTTTTGGCAAGTGGACCTTTTGCATTTGAACAACATGGCCAGCCCATCTGAGTTGGGCTCTCTGAAGCAGGGTTCGAACGCTTGGCAGTTTAGTTCGAGTAAGGACCTCAGTGTCTGGGCCCTTATCCTTCCAGGTTATCTTCAGAATCTTCCCAAGACAATTCAAACGGAAACGATTCAGTTTCCTGGCATGGCACTGGTAGGCTGTCCATGTTTCACAGGCCTACAACAACAAGTGCCGCACCACAGCTCTGAAGACCTTCAGTTGGGTAGTCAGTCTAATACCTCTTCTCTCCCACACTTTCCTTTGCAGTGATGGGGAAGGTAGGAGGTGGGGAGGGGTTAGGAGAAAAAATAAGGAGTTCTTGTTTCGGTGGAGATGTGAAATTGGAGATCAGCAGAGAGATTGTGGCAGTAAAGGCAGATTTGAGAATCATCGGCATAGAGATGCTAATTAAATCTATGGGAGCCCATGAGGTCATAAAGTGAAGTAGTATAGATAAGAAAGAGAAGAGGACCCAGGACAGATCCTTGAGGGTCACCTACAGTCAGAAAGTTGGCTTTGTAGGAGGATCAAGCAAAGGAGACAGAGAAGGAGTGGTCAGATAAGTGGGAAGAAAACCAAGACAGAGCAGGGTCCTGAAAACCTGAAGAGAAGAGAGTATCAAGGAGGAGAGAGTGATCCACAGTGTCAAAGGCTCCGGACAGGTCAAGGAGAATGAGGATTGAGAAAAGACCATTGGATTTGGCAACTAACAAGTCATTAGTAACTTTGGAGAGAAGTGTTAGTGGAATCACAAGGTTGAAAGCCAGATTGTAAGGGATTAAGAACAGAGTGAGAGGAGAGACAGTGGAAGCACCTATTCTAGATAACCATTTAGAGGAGTTTAGCTACAAAGAGCAGAAGAAATATAGGGTGATAATTAACTGGGATGGAAGGATCAAGTGAAGGGTTTTTTTTTCAGGATGAGGGAGATGTGGGTAACAGGAAATGAGCCAGTAGAGAGGGAGAGACTGACAATAAGGGATAGAGTGGGGGATAACAGAGGGGCAACCTGTTGAGGAGACCAGATGGAATGGAATCACTTGAACAAATAGAGGGGGTTAGCTTCGGTAAAGAATAAAGCCATTTAATTATATGAAACAGAGGTGAAGGAGGAGAAAGCACAGTTTTGGTTTTCTTAATCAGTTCAAGTCTCACCTTCTACACAGTCTTTCCAATCCTCCTCCGTTGCTAGTACCCCATCCATTTATATCGATTACAGATATATTTGGCACACACACTTTGTCTTTTCTCATTTAACTACAAACTCCTTAGGGGACAAGGATTCTTTCATTCGTTCTTTGTATCCCCATGTCTGGTATGTAGTATGCAAAATAAATGCTTGTTTGTGGGTTCATTGAAACGTCACATCTTACAAGACTTTTCTTCATCTCACTCAATTACTTCACATTTATTTTGCAAATTTTTGCATCTACTTGTTTGTATAAACCCTTACCTTCCCCCCCCCCCCCGACCCAACAAACCCTTCTGAGGTCAGGGCCTGTCTGGCTGTTGACTTTGTATCCCAAGGTCCTATTGAACGATTAGCACTTCAGACCATAGCTGTTTAATAAATGCTGGTCGAATTGGATTACATTCTAGTGGGAAGTGTTCCAGCTATTCTATTAGAACATTTTGGTTTATTGGGAAGACCTCAGTGGTATATTGGGAACAGAGGTTCAATTTTAAAGTACTTAAGTTTAAATGTACCCTCAAACAAACATGTCTTCCTAGTAATAATGAGATTAAATTCTAGGTTCTGGAAAAAAAAATTAGATAAAGCTCTTTTATCCTTTTTCTCTCCCTCTTTCCCTTTCTTTTTTTTTCCTCCCTTGCTCCATCTTTTCCCTCCCTTTCCCTCCCCTTCCCTCCCCTCTCCTTCCTTTCCCCCCTCTCTTTCCTTTTCTCCCTTCCTGTAACAACCTGACCCCATCAAGCAGCTGGGGAAACCCAAAACCCTTTAGATACCTAGTCAGAGTAACAATTGGAGTAATGTAAAGCCACTTTCCTATTATCGGGGAGTTTTAATACCAATTAATTCACCCAGGCCTCTTCACCCCACCTCTCCCATGAATCAGTAGCAGTTCCTGTCTAGTCTTTTTGCTCTGTTCCCCTAATGCCTGGTCCTGCTGAGCCCAGATAAAACCCCACTTTGCTTTACTTTGGGAAACCCCATTCCCTCTGGGGCCCCAGGGAGCTTAGTCCCACCTGTTTCCACTGTCCTGCATGACTGCTTTTCATATTGCAAATATATTCCCTCAATAGAGACGGTTTGCCTCACTGTCTGATGTGCTTTGTGTTTCCTTACACTGGGACTTTGGCATCATGAATTTTCCTATCTCATTGATACCACTCTCCCTCCTCCCCTCCTTCTTTCATTTAATAACGTATGTTAGATACTTCCTATCTGTTGAGAACTATGCTAGACACTAGGGCATGTGCAAACTTTGGGTAAGAAATTACTTCTACCCTTATGGAGCTTACAGTCTGGTAGACAAAAACGGATGGCTGTAACATACAACATAACATGCTAAGTGTTTCAGAGTGAGAGAGGGACAAGGCAAAGGTGTGAGGTCCAAGAGGGCAAGGCATTACTTGGATAAGGAAGTTTAATATGTGGTATTTGGATTTGACTTTAAAAGATATTCAGCAATTCAGGAGAGGAAAAAAAGTAGAGGAAGGGGAGGAGAAAGGCCATTCCAAGTAGAGGGAATAGTAATAAACCCTCACCAATGTGTACATTTTTTGCTAGTTAGTCAAAGGGCCAAGTTTAAATAAAATACATTTAATGAAATCATATCACAATAAAACTAGCAACAGAAAATCTTTCCCCATAACCTACCTCCAACCTCCTAATCTTGCGCTCCCTGACACACAGCTCCAGTGTGAACCAAGGCATGGGAATAGAATAGGCAACTCAGGAATAGAGGGTAGGCTAGTATTCTATCAGTAGTGTGAATATGCTGGAGTTGGTCTCAGTCAACCACACTAACTTAGTAAAGATGTTGGCTGGGTCTGAATATACCAGAACCAAGGGGTTTACTTTCTTGATAACACCCATGACTTCCTAAGGAAACTTCAAAGGTGCACATATGTGGCCCAAGTATATGTAGTCCTCAGCCTACAGAGTCCTAGTCTCTGCAGCCTAGGCTATGGAAGTATTTTTTTTTCAAATTTTTCCTTTACTATGATTGAATACAATGATTACTTGGGATTCATTGATCTATTACGGTAGGAAATGCTACATTTTCGGTCCTCTTAGTCACTTCTGCATGAGGACCCATTAGTCCATGTGGAAAAGTCTGAGGGCATGATTACTGATGAGGTCAGGTTTAGGTCTTTTTAGGTCATCAGTGACTTTTTCCTGATCCCATCTTCTTTTCTTAAATATGGTCTAGTTTTATTTGATTTCTTATACACTGCACCAGATCTGCCCTTCTCTCTTGAGGATATACCACCTTTATGTGTTCATCTGCTCTATGATTATAACATAATACCATTCTACTTCTCAGGCTGTCCAGTACTGGGGTACTTCTTATATCGGGCTTTTGTGTGACCTTTGGTTCCATGATCCTTTGTTTCCAGAAATGGAGTGGTTTAAGCCACCATTTCTATTTCCCATCAGGATTTCAGTGAGCTCCTGTCTCAGAATCTGGGTTGACCACTGATACTCTCTCATCTTGCTTTCATGTGTTATATATGGAAACACCCTGGAACCAATCAAATCTGCTTTATTTTGCTGCATACCTCAGTCTTTATGATTTGAGTATATCTCTCTCTGCAATAGCTGGTTGTATCCAGTTTCATGTCTGGCCCCTACAATGACAAGTGCATCTTTAATCACATGGCATCCATTGAACCAATGATCACTTATAAATGTCTAACAGACAGCCTCCATCTGTCTTCACTACTCTTTTGAGTATATAAAGCAGTCTGTTCACATGTGGAACAAAATCAGAGGCTTTCTCTCCTACATGATGACAAAGAACAAAGGGTCCAAACAAGGCTTACTGAGGTCTTTTCTCTGTTGAATGGCATCTCTAATTTCTGCAAACATCTCAGCACAATAACCTTATGCTCTATTGACTTTAGAGAGTATGAGAACAAGTGCTGGGCCTCTTAAAGATTTTCCATCGGCTGCTGTATTTGGTGATAGTTCCCAGCCACTACTACATCCTTGAGTATGGCTTATGCAGGATGGATATGGGACCTCACCTGAGAAGCTTCTTAGCTTGGAATGGTGAGGTCCACTCACCGAGACTTCTGGAGATCTGTTAGCAGCTTTGCTTGCTCCTGATCCAGCAGATCTCTCCAGTAGGGACCAGTGATGTTGGTCATCTTTAATCCACCTCTGACAAAGAAGATTTTGACTCTAGTGAGCTATCTCCTTGTCGTCAGATGGAGGCCTGTTGATTAATTTTCAGGTATTCACCCTCAATGTTATCTCATTAGGAAATTTAGAATAATTTAGAATAATCTATTTCTTCAGCTAGAAGGAGTAACTAGGTGACATAGTGGATAGAGCACCAGGCCTAGAGTAAAGAAGACTCATCTTTGTAGGTTCAAATCTGGCTTCAGACACTTGCTACTTGTGTGACCCTGGACAAGTCATTTAACTCTGTTTTCCTCAGTTACCTCATTTGTAAATGAACAGGAGAAGGAAATGGCATACTTGCTAAGAAAACCCCAAATGGGGTCACAAAGAGTTGGACATGACTGACACAACAGAAAAACGACAACAAAAACTTACAGAAAGCAAACACAGTTTAATCTGATTCTTTGTATCATTTCTAATCACTTCTCCTCAAATACATACGGTATTATAAGCTCTCAGCTCTAAAACTGCAAGGGCCATCCAGCCCAACCTTATCCAGTTTTACATATGGGGAAACAGAGGTCCAGGGACTTCCCCAAGGCCATACGAATAGTAACAAGTAGGATTTGAACCCAGATGCAAAGCTAGTGTTCTTTCCCCCATGCTGCTAGCCAAGGTAGTTTCTATGTCCTCTAAATTGCATCATGAAGGACTCTATTTACTAACTTATTTATGTGGCTCCAGGTGAATTGCTACACACTATGGTTGGATAGGCTTAATATCTGTTTTACTTTTTTTTACCCACTGCTCAAACACTATAACAATAAATATTTCAGGGATACCTTGACACACAGTGACCCAATAGTTAGTTAAATATAGTTAAATAGTTAAAATAGTTAGTTAAAAATAACCTTTCCAATATAGGCTTCCGGGGGGGGGGCCAAGATGGCAGCTGGAAAGCAGGGACTAGTGTGAGCTCCCCGCCAAGTCCCTCCAAAAACCTATAAAAAATGGCTCTGAACCAATTCTAGAACCGCAGAACCCACAAAATAGCAGAGAGAAGCAGGGCTCTAGTCCAGGACAGCCTGGATGGTCTTTGGGTAAGGTCTATTCCGCATGGAGCTGAGAGCAGAGGGGAGCGGAGCCCAGCGTGGGCAGCGTGGACTGACCAGACCGGGAGCCGGGAGGAGCGTGCCCTAGCGTCCTGAATCAGTGAGCTGCAGCAGTTATTAGACTTCTCAACCCACAAACACCAAGAACAACAGAGTAGGTTAGTGGGAGAAGCTGCTGGGGACTGGGATAGAGTTTGTGGTTTGGCCACCGCCCCATAGGCAGCGGAGGGGGGGCAGCTTTAGAACTACAGCTGCAGTTGCTTCTGGCCCCAGGCCCACCTGGTGGGAGGAATTAAGTGGCTGATCAGAGCAGGAGTGCAGAGCCTGCTGAAGATCTAAGTCCAGTCCTGGTTGGGGGTTCTTGGGGAAGGAGGAGTGCTGGGGTGGCAGAGCTGGTGCATCCCCCCAAGCTTGGAACATAGAACACTTTACTCTACAAGCAGTCATACCCCGCTGAAAAACTCAAGGGTCAAGTGAGTTGGCTGGGAACATGGCCAGGCAGCGAAAACACACCCAGATTCAGTCTCAGACTCTGGAAT
>JAQQSZ010011721.1:0-12182 GCA_028646595.1 Phalanger gymnotis | reverse complement strand
TGATGGTGATGGTGATGATGATGATGATGGTGATGGTGGTGATGATGGTGGTGATGATGATGGTGATGGTGATGGTGATGATGGTGATGGTGATGATGGTGATGGTGATGATGATGATGATGGTGATGGTGGTGATGATGGTGGTGGTGATGATGGTGATGGTGGTGATGATGCCCTTCACTGGCCCTATCAAACCTTGCTAGATGAGCCATTTCTGGATTTTTTTCCTTACCTCAATAACTTCACCAATTAAGGAGAGAGTTTTTTCCCATTTGTGCACAGTTTTCAGAAAGGGCCCGACAAATCTGCTTCCTGAAATGCTCTGGAGATTGACAGTGTTGTCATCAAGGCACTGAATGATGTCATCTACTGATCCCAAAATGTATCCTCGCTCTTGAGTTCCTTTAATGTACTTAATGACAGAAAATTTCATATTTTCCCACGTGTCTAATATGTCCTTGACACCCTGTTGGTGGATATAAAAAGAATGGTTCAATTAATCAATAGGATCCATGAAGTGCCTACTGTGTGCTAATTACTATAGATACAAACAAGTCTCAACCCCCTGAGAATCTCAGGTTCCAACAGGGGGCCAACACACACATAGATAACATTATAAGCAAAATGCATGCAAAACAGATTTGAAATAAGCAACCTGGGACAGGAGAGGGAAAGAGGGGCCGACGGCCTGCAGGAGATGGCCACAATGGAGTTTAGTCTGAAGGAGCCTGAGAAGGGCCCTCTGAGCAGAATGGACAACAGGCTATGGAAAGACCAGGGGATGGCAGAAGGAAAGTCTCACATGAAGAGCAACAAGAAAGGCCAGTTTTTCTGGATTGTTTAGTGGCTCGGCGGAATCTCCCCAAACGTGGCTGGGAAGGTAGGACCAGGTTGTGAAGAGCCTTGGACTCTCTCTCTTGCCTTTAGCAATACTCTTCAATTCTGCTCTAAATTTCAGTTGTCATTTGGGGCAATCAAAAGTAGAATTCAATGCAATTCAATTCCCTAAGGACTTCTTGAGCCTCTACTCTGTGAAAATCACTACAGTAGGCACTAGAGGGGAAAATCAAACAAAAATTTAAAAATCTTTTCGAAAAATCCTTGCCTTCCAGGGAGCTAACATTCTACTGGGGAAAGAGAACTTGTACAAAAGTAGATGTTCAGACGGAGAAATTGTCTTCTGAATGAGTATCAGGAATAATGACAACTAGGTGGCGCCATAGTACACACAACGTGGGCCTGGAGTCAGAAAGACTCCTCTTCTGAGTTCAAATGTGACCTCAGACATTTAATAGCTATGTGACCCTGGGCAAGTCACTTCACCCTGTTTGCTCTGGTTTCCTCGTCCGTAAAATGAACCAGAGAAGGAAACGGCAAAACTACTCCAGTATCTCTGCCGAGAAAAATCCAAAAGGGTCACAAAGAGCTGGACGTGAATGAAACAACCGAACAACAACAGCAAAAAAAAAAAAAAAATCAGGAATAATAAGAATCCAATGGCCTCTTTTGGAGCAGAAATACATTTTTCTGGGTTTTTTATATTTGAAGGTCAACACTCTTACCTTCTCAATGGTGATTTCCTTGACAGCAGCAACCACAATCTCTTGGATAACATCTGTATGCTTGTGAAGCTCCATGGCAAACATATTTTCCAGAGTGAATGTATCTGTCATCTCAAAAAATATGCCAGTTTTTTCCATAAGTTCTTTCCAGTGTCTGAAAATGAACCATTAGATGCACAGCTAAGTCTTTTTTTCAATAATTAAGATTTTTTTATTTTTAGTTTACAACACTCAGTTCCACATGATTTTGAGTTCCAGATTTTCCTCCCCGCCCCCTCTCCCCAAGACGGCATGGAATCCGATATATTTTCTACATATAACTTCACGTTGAACTTATTTACACAATAGTCAAGTTGTAAAGAAGAGCTAAGTCTTAATATAGTGTCATTCATTTACACAAATACTGAGCGCCCAGTATGCATATGGCACTGAGTGGGCAGGGATTGGGAGGAGGGGGAAATGAAGATATTTTAAATTTTAAAAATTTTTAAGTTTTTAAAAAATGAAACCAAATCCCTGAGAGGTTTTCTATAGTCTAGTAGGTAGGAGAAAATGCCCAAGTATACAAAATAATTTACAATTCAATCTAAGAAGCATTTCTTAAGCACCTACTGTGTGCTAATACATACAGTAGGCACTTAATAAATGCTTGCTGCCTAACCCCTAGGCACTGGAAATACAAGGATATTAAAACAATATGAATGGGAGGGGGGGGAGGAAGGAAGAGAATTTAGAATTCAAAGTTTAAAAACAAATGTTAAAAATTGTTTTTACATGTAACTAGGGAAAAAATACTAAATATCAAAAACAACATGAATTAAGACACATATATAACACGTACACACATATATACATATATATATATGTATGTATATATCCATGATAACTAGATGAGGGAAGATACACTAAGAGCTGGGGAAATCAGGAAAGGCTTTCCCAAGGAGGTGATACATCAGCAGAGCCCTGAAGGAAGCTAGAGACTCTAAGAAGTGGAAGCCTAGGCATGAGGCACAGCCTGGGATAAGGCAGGAAGGTAGGAGAGGCGATACTGAGTTTGGAGAACAGCAAGCAAATAGTTGGGCTGGAACACTGACCACATGAAAGGGAGTCATGCAAAACAAACTTCCAAAAGGGAGGCTGGAGGCAGCTGGGAAGGGCTTTAAAGGCATGGAAGGAGTTTTGTATTTTATCATAGCAGCAGTAGGGAGCCACTGAAGGTTCCTGTCCAGGAGAGTGAGTGGAAAACTGTGTGGAAGAAGCTGGAGGCCAGAATAGAATGATCACAGTACTGAAATTCTTCAGGCAACAGAGCAGTGATGACTCAAGGGAGTCATACCCAGGGGACCTGTGGGGTGGTGTTCTTGTTTACCATGAGCAATTTCCCTGCTACCTCCTGCCCCCCAATGCCCCAGCTCCCTGAACCATTACCAGCAGGCTAGGACCACAGCCAAGCCTCTGATGCTGGACTGAGCCCAGTCCAGAAGCAGAACTCCTCAACCTAGGCTTTTCACCACCAGGACTGAGCCAAGAGCAAACTGCTGTCCGGACCCTATCTACAACAAAGGCTGCTGACAGTAGATCCAGTTGTTCTTCTTCCCTTGTGCTTGTATAAGGGTGGGCTCAAAGCCTACCAGGGTTTTGCTGGCCAAAGAAACTTAATAAAGTCAGGGATATCACTAGGTGGGGAGAAGCAATACCTGCCCCAGGCTTAGTTTGGTTCCAGTGCTATTCTGCCTTCCATTTATGCACTCGGAAGAGAAAAACTGTTTTGGAATCAAAAAGCCGGGGAATTCCAAATCACAGAGGCTCGGCAAGTTGCTCAGAGGGTAATCTCCAAGTGGATGACAGCTAGATAAAGCTTAGCAGCTGGAAATTAAACAGGCAGCCACATAGATTTTTCTAGCCCTAAGCTAGATAGAGGTGGAAGCCCTAGTAACCAAGAAATATAATTCAAAAAATAGAAACTGAATGAAGCCTGTAGGCACTAAGTTAGACGCAGCATCTCTGCTCTGTGTTCTGAAGAGGTCGGCGGCTGAGACGAAGCCTCTCCTTCTGGAAAGGAAATCCCCTTCCAGCTAAGGATCTGAAAGAAACAGACAGACCACTCCCAATGGAAGGAGAATGTGGGTGCTTTGGTTGATTTCTGCCCAGTCCTAGGGAGCCATTTCCAGTCATCCTGATCTATGTCTGGTCACTGGACTCCAATGGCTCCAGAGGAGAAAGGGAGGTTTATGAACCTGCTCAGCCCTCCCTTACTTGAATCCAATTCACTGGCAAGTCACGGCATCATTTCCTGACGTCATGGTCCTCTTCAAGAACCAAAGACAAACAACAGCCTACTCCTACAAACGTGTTAGAGGTTCTGCCTTTTCTTTTAAAAAGCATCACAAAGAAAGCCTCCAAGCTGCCAACTAGAAGAGCCTGGCAGAGCCCACTCACCCTGCTATGAAGAGCAGATAGGTCCCTAGCCAAGGACTCCGGCTGAAGCCAGAAGCAGGGAAGAGCCCTTACGTGTCCAACGAAGCTACTGCTGCCAGAGAGCAGCAGGACCCTTGGGACCAGCAGATCACGTCCAGTTTAGACTGTCAGACACTCAAGACCAACTTGGAGCAAGCCAAAATCGCCTCTCCGCAAGACTTAAGTGGACTTGCCATATCAGGGGCATTAGCCACACCCGCCATATATGTGTCCTAACTATCCTGCACACTAGTAGTGCATGTGTCTGTGGAAGAGTGTCCCAGCTGTACTAGAAAGAAATGTTTCACGGCTACTTTTCTTACGATCTCATTACACGCCTTTGATTTGAATTAATTTCATCCTCGGGCTGATTAGTAAAGGTAAGCCTAACAATGAGAGCTCTTGAGTTATGGCTTTAAGTGGATGTAAACCCACAGAATACGCTGAACCTGAGACAGGCAGCATTGTCCAGGGGACTCACTCTCTGATTTGAAGTGTTCCCCATCCCAAACACACACACACACACACACACATACACACATAGATACACACACATACACATACACACATAGATACACACACACATAGATAACACACATAGATACACACATACACACATATACACATGCATACACACATAGATACACACATACATATATACACATAGATACAACACACACATACACACACATATACACACACATACACACATGCATACACACATAGATACACACATATATACACACATATACATGTAGATACAACACACACATATACACATACATACACACATACACACAGATACACACACATGCATATGCACATAGATACACACACATACATGCATAGATACACACACACTAAAAACATGAAAGAAAATGGCACAGAGTGGTATACTGAGAAGAAGAATCCCAACTCAGCTGCCAAGGTAACCTTCCCAAAGTGAAGGTATGACGATGTCACTCTCCTGTTCCATTAAGTCCAGTGGCTCCAGGGGCCAACGTAAGATCCTCTCTTTGGAATTCAAAGCCCTTCACAAGCTCCCTCCCGCAGTTTTCCAGTGTTTTGGGACATCACATTCCCCTACAGTGACGCTGGCCTTCTCGCTGATCTTTAAACAATACTCCATCTACCGACTCCGGGCATTTTCTCTAGCTGGGCCTCACGCCTAGAATGCTCTCTCTCCTCATCTCCACCGCCCAGCTTTCCTAGCTTCCTTCAAATCCCAGCCAAAATTCCACCTTCTACAGGAAGCCTTTCCTGATCCCTCTTAATTCCAGCGTCTTCCACTCTGTTGATTATTTCCAACTTAGTCTACGTATGGCATGTTTGTACAGTTATCTGCACATCGTCTCCCTTGTTAGACTGTGGGCTCCCTGAGGGCAGGGACTGTCTTTGTATTCCCAGCACTTGGCACAGTCCCTGCTTCGTAAACGACAATTGATTGACTGACACAGGTAGCCCCCTCCGCTGCCACGTCACCCACGAGAATTCTGGTCACTGTCATGCCCAAGCACTCTCGAAGACCTTTTGATCCTAACCACCTGCACCTTTCCTAAAATCACTCCCGGTCTTCACCGCCACGACTTGCCCTTCCATCCCTCAGAGTTCTCCCAGACCATTACTTCTGCTCCTCCTTCATTTCCTTCCCTTCCCAATATTTATACTGTAGTTAATGAGTTCAACTATACTCTCTCCTCTACTCTCAAATCCCTTGAGTCTTGGTGCTGTTGCAATTCATGGCTTATAACGTGACAACCCTGGACTAACCCCCCACCCATGACAACCCTGGACTAACCCCACCATCCCCCTCACTTGCTCCCGCTACTGAATTCTACTGAAGGTCACTGGAAGAAGTCACAAATCTACCAGGCCAAGAGCCATTCCACCACAGATCAGTCATCAAAGGATTAAAAGAAGGAACGTAAATTATTAACGATCATTTGAAAGACCATTCCAAATCACTTTTAGTAAGAGATATGCACATCAAAACAAGTGACATTTCACCTCACTGACAAATTAGTGACAATGACAAAAGATTTTAATAGTTAATCTTAGAGGAGCTGCAGAAATACGGGCAAAGCTATGAACTGATTTAACCATTCTGAAAAATAATCTGGAATTAGGCCTTTAAAAAGCAACTAAAACCCTTTAATCCAGAGATTCCACTACCAGGTATATACCTCAAGGAGGTCAAAGACAGAAACAAAATACCCACACAAATACAATATTTCATAGTGCTTTTTTTTTCATTTTTATTCCCCTAAAACTGATAACAAAGTGAATGCCCATGAGTTCAGGAGTGGTTGAACAAATTGGCATGTGAGATGGGATGAAATATCATTACAGTGGAAAGAACACTGAATTTCGAGTCAGAGGACCTGAATTCAAATCCTGATTCTGCCATTTGCTATCCATAAGACCTTAGGCAAGTCCTAGAAACTCTCAGGGCCTCAGTTTCCTTCTCTAAAATCAAGCGGTTGGACTAGATGACACCTAATGTCCCATTCAGCTTCTAATCTATGATTCCCACAATCCTTATGATCCCTATTGAGCTGTAAGGAATGAAGAAAAAAATTGAGAAACCAAGAGAAACATGGGAAGACCAGTACGAACAAATGAAGGGTAAAGAAAACGGAACTAGGGGTGCAATATACATAAATATTGTGAAAATGTAAACAAGGACACTATTGATGGCAACATCCAATTTTGATCTCAGCAGAGAGGTGGGGGACAACAGGACGTGAATGGTGCATGCGCTGTCAGACATGGCTGCTTTATCAGTAAGTTTTGCTTAACCATTTTTCTCGGCTATGAGGGAGGATTTGGTGGGAAGAAGAGAAATATTGAGAACTTATCACATGCAAAAATCAAAAGTCAACTACCAGACATTTTTCCCCTAGCAGTCTGAGGGCAGAGTTTAGCCAACAGGTGAGGCAGCAGAGAAAGCATCATGCTGGTCTCTGGGCATTTGGCTTCTCTGGTGTCTTAGTACCAGGACAGGCACAGTACCCACATTGAAGACCTGGGTTCAAATCCAGTGTCAGACACTTACTAGTCATGTGACCTTGAGCACCTCTCTGTGCCTCAGTTTCTCCATTGTAAATTGGGGAGAGGGAGAACTGAAGGCCTACCACGCAATAGAACAGACCTCTCTCTCAGAGCTTCATTCTTCAAGTCCAGCAGCAAAGGAATGGAATCTTTAAACGCCTTCATTCTGGATTCCAAATAAAAGGCGACTGTCAGGCTCCGCACCTGCCTGGGGAGTTTTCTGAGGGCTTTGAGGAAGCTTTCAATGCCTTCCTGGAGAAACTGAACGTTCAGGTTAGACCACAGTGTCTGAGACCATTCCTCTTTGGCAGCCTGTAAAAAGACAGCCAATCCGATCAACACAATGTCCCTTGAACAACTGACCCAAATTTAATAGAAACATCTAATTTTCACCTTTTTTTTCACTTTTAAAAAATCTTTTTAAAAAGTTTCTTTCTTTAGGCTTCACAAGCACATGCCCACTGTATGGAAGAAAAGTAACAGGCCTAAAAACCAATTTTGGGGGCTTCCAAAGAGACAAAAAGTCTTGTTTTTTAAAGCAGCCACTGTAATCTATTCATGTAAAGTACTCGGCAAACCTTAAAGCACTATGTTAAAGTCAGTTGTTATCTAAACAGTAAATTTTAGCACCAATAGGCTGACAAAAATGAGACTGTGAGATCCGTTCCCTAAGAAACTAGTGCTTATTTAAGCTGAGGCCTCCCCTGGAACCCTGCACCCAGAGCTCTGCACCCAGCAGCCACTCAGATTATGTGCCAATTTGAACTGACAGTAATTGAGGCTAATGGTTGTCTCCCAGGAGTGACAGGCTGTAGTGGGGAAGAAGGAATTGCCTTGTGCTGCTTGTCCTCAGAAAGCAGAACTTGGTAGAGGTTACAAAGAGCTGAGTTTAGGCTGGATGTCAGAAAGAACTTCCTGACAATCAGACCTGACCAAAACTGAGATGGGGCTGCCCAGGGAGACTGCAGTTCCGCCTTACCTGGGGTCTACAAGAAAAGACTTGGGGACCAACTAACCCTGTCCAAGGTCCTGCTTGGGCTGGGTGGCCATTTGGGTCCCTTCTCAATCCTCAACTTCTTGGCTCTATACTATGGGCTAAACTCACATTGATATGACTGAATTCGGTTAAAATTATGACTTATTACATGCATTTCAAGCTGACTATATTTTTCACATTTCAACTTTTTGGGGGATAGTGTAGATAAGTGGAATCAAATTCAAACAGATAAGGGTTCCCGGCCGGTGGAGGGAGGGGCACATATTGACTTGGGAGACCCCAAATTAACACAATCTATGTTGTATTGTATTACTATTCATTTTATTAAATGTTTCCCAATTCACATTTTAAGCTGGTTGACAGAGCACTCAGAGTTGCTGTGAGTTTAACCCCTCCGGTACAGACAGTAGCCTGAATCCACATGAAGCATCAAGATGACCACTTACTCTCTGGGATCTCGGCCTACACACCAAGGTTGGTTTGCTCACACAACCCTCCATCCCACCTCCTGACCCCCAAGACAACAAAGGGTAGAGAGTCTTAGAAAACAAAAATTGGGAAGCCCCATCCTGGTCTTGGGATAAGCCTAATTTCTGCTGAGCCCAGGTTTTTCTGGCATTTCTCCACCCGCCTGCCTGCCTCCAGGTCACTTACCTTCTGTGCTTTATAAATGTCATAGATTTGCCTCAACCCGGCTATTTCCCTTTGTACTTGCAGCAATTCTGGGTACATTGTGATTGGAAGATCAAAGAGCTTTTCGGCATTAGCCAGCTCCTGGCGGTTTCTTTCATGCTTCACCACCTCCTTCTCAAACACAGCTAAGAGTTCCATTCCTGCGAAAAGGTTCATAAAGTTCCCAGTCACAAATAGGGCTACTCCTTGCATAGGATACTCCATCTACCAACTCTGGGAATTTTCCTGGCTATTCCCTATACCTAGAGATCTCTCCCTCCTCATCTCAGCCTCATGGCTTTCTTGGCTCTCTTCAAGTCCCAGTGAAAATCTCACCTTCTATAAGAATGTGAACCCAATCTCCCTCAATGTTAGCGATTATCTCCAATGCTAATGATTACCTCCAGTGTATCCTACATAAATCTTGTTTGTAGACAGTTATTTGCATGTTAAATCTCCCAGTGGACTGTGAGTGAGAACAATGCATGGCACACAGCAGGCATTTAATAAATGCTCATCGACAGCTTGACTTGACTCTTGGGTTCTATATTTACATCTATTATAAATATCTCAGAAAATGACATCAGGGAAACACTTCTATGCCTGGAAAACTATATTGTGATTTCATGAATGGTCAGTGATTGTTGCTCATGTGAAATTCTTACCCATAATCCACCTGAGTATCTCAAGTATGTCCTCACCTTTGTCAAGATCCTCACCGACAGAACCAGGGCCTTCCCTATAAAAACGTCTCGCAAAGTTTTGTACCTCATGACTATAGTCGGCAATTTCAGCGCGAGTGATCTGAGAAAAGCAATTTAGATCATCAGTCATTCTTACAATGAGAATAACCCACTTTTGTATCACATCTTAGAGTTTTTTAAGCTGCTTTTTTGTTTTTTTAAAGATTTAAGCCTTTCCTTACATAAAGGGCACACATTATCATTCCCATTTTACGGATGTGGAGACTAAGGCCTAGAAGGATTAAAAGGTAACGTTTATAGCTTAAAGATCTGAGAAGCACTTACATGATGTCACTTAATCCTCACAACAATAACATTTTATATTCTATCTCCATTTTAAGGATGAAGAAATTGAAACCCAGAAAGGTTAGGTGGTTTTCCTAAGGTCAAGCAGCCAGTGCCTGAGGTGGAATTTGAATACACATCTTACTGACTCCAAGTCCAGTAGACCATCCCACACATGCTGCTCCAGGCCTGTTCTGCTGTTCCACACCCTATCCCTTCATTTCCCCTTAATCTATCTTTGTACTTATAATGTAAAACCAAAAAAGTACCTCTGTAAATGTCTTCTTTATGCCCCCAAGAGAGTGTTCGACTTCCACTGATTCTGCAAACAGATTTTTCCATATGTCTTCAATTTGCGAAGCTAGTTCCCTCTCAGCTTCAGTAGGCTGATGAGAAACAAGGCACCGAGTAAATGAGGAGGTCGTGGAGTACCAGTCTGCAGCAGGAATTTACTTCCTGTACCTTTCACTCTTCCATCAGGACTTAATGTCTGACTCTAGCTGCACCATATCCCAGGAAATGCCTGTTCTAACGACGGCTCGAGTTCCAACTACCTGAACGGTGTCAGGCTCGCCACTTACTTTATTTCTGCTACGTCCTGGGCAGTGATGGGAAGCTATGCCTCCAAAGCCCCGTAAAAGAGCAGAGAGTTCAGTCAAAACATCAAAGTTCTGTGCATGTACTCTCTCCTACCCTATAAAAAAAGTACAAACTCCTTTGTCTGGCATTTCAGCCCTTCCACAATCTGGGTCCAGACTCCCTTCTTTACAGCCTCAGTGCACATAAATGTCCTTCATTCACTCTACATTCTGGCCAAACCGACCTGTTTGCCTTTCCTCATATACCGCCTTCCATCTCCCACTGCTGGGCCTTTGCAATGACTGTCCCCCATGCCTGGAATGCCTTCCCTCCTCACTTCTGACTCTTGAGATCCTTCAAGACTCAGAGCAAGCACTACATGAAGCTTTTCCTCATCACCCTCCCCAAAGGGAAATTACTCTGCATATAATTGCATTCATTTAGATCCATAAGATTGCTGTGCCACCCTTAGCCCCAGGAAAATGGAAATTCCTTGAGAGCAAACATTTTTTTCTCTTTGTATCCCCATTACCCAGCACATAATAGGCATTTAATCAATATCCATCCATTGAGAAAAAGTGAAAAACTATTAAAGGACTGTGTTGAATGTCTACATTCACTTAAAGAATAAAATTTGCACTTTACCCTAACTGGGGCTTGAACTCTTCAAATGAAGAAAAACTTGTAGCCTTATTGCCTACTAGCACTTTAAAAAAAAAAAAACAACAGGTGCCCAACATTTTGCAGCAAAATTTTAAGTTAAAGCAGCCCCTCCTCTAAGGGGTATTTGCCCCCAAATCTGGTGCTGCCTGCTCAGAACATAACTTGTCCATCTCTTCAGTTTCCTTATGTACCCTTCAAACCAGAGTGTTCAGCCTTAACTTGGTCCAGCCCCCGTCACTACGGATGAGAACAGTTCATCACACTCCTATGAGCTTCAGGGTCTGGACAGTGCCTTCCACACAAGAACCCTGGAAGATGGGCACTAGGAGCAGAGGAGATGGTGTCTCCAAAAACCTAAGAGGATTGTATCTGTACCAAAGGCGCTCATTTGGCGGGGTGGGGGGGACTCAAACCAGGGACCCCTAACTACTCTAAGGTAACATGTTGGTAGTAAGGCCAACAGATCAACGTAATCAATTAACAGGTTATTGATCACCCGGAGGTGGTGGTATTCAGTCATATGTGACTCTGTGACCCAATTTGGGCTTTTCTTGGCAAAGGTACTGGAGTGGTTTGCCATTTCCTTCTCCAGCTCATTTCATAGATAAGGAAACTGAGGCAAACATACACACAGTTAGTAAGTGTCTGAGGCCAGATTTGAACTCAGGCAGATGAGTATTCCTGACTCCAGGCCCAGCACTCTGTCCATTGCACCACCTAGCTGAGCCTTTCTATCACCTGCTATATGCAGCCCAATGTAGCTACTGAGGTGAACACAAAAGAAGTAAAGGCATGTTCTCTGCCCTTTTTGGGCGGAGAGGACCAAAACTGTCATTTCATGAGTGTGGAAACACCCTTTGCAATCTGCCTTCCATACTTTATTTTGTATCTCCCTCCCTTCTTCTATATCTCTGCCCTCCCTCTCCCTTTCTCTGTCTTTTCCTCTCTCCTTCCTCTCCTCCTTCTCTTCTCCTGTCTCTCCTCGATGCTTTCTCTTTCTCTCCTCTTTCTCACTGTCTCTCCTCTTCTTTCTCCTCTCTCTTATCCTCCTGTGTTGTTAAGCAAAATTGTCTCATTAGCATGGCTTTTGTTTCTTTTGAGTGGAAGTACTTTCAGCTGTTAAGTGCTAAGCCCCAGGCCCAGGGCCCTGTCAGGTGTGAAACCTGTGTGGGT
>JAQQSZ010011720.1:0-12182 GCA_028646595.1 Phalanger gymnotis | reverse complement strand
GGCCTAAATAAATTTCTTGTTGTTTTCTCCTTAGAGAATCTCTCATACCTTGCGATTTCGGACCATTCAAACATATACATGATTATATTTGAGATCATAAATTCGGCCTTCCTACTACAACAACTCTGAAGGACTTAGGATGAAAAATGCTGTCCATACCCAGAGAAAGAACCGATGGTGTCTGAATACGGATTGAAGCATACTTTTTTTACTATCTTTATTTTTCTTGAGTTTTTTGTCTATTTTTTCTTTAACAATATGACTATTATGGATATGTTTTGCATGGCTACGTATGTATAACATATCAAATTGCTTGCCTTCTCAATTGGGGTGGGGGTGGTGATGGAGGAAGGGAGAGAATTTGGAACTCAAAGTTTTAAAAACAAATGTTAGAAATTGTTTTTACATACAACTGGGGAAGAATAAAATACTAAATAAATACCAAAAAAAGAACCACTCCACTGAAAAAAAAATAAATCACCTCGTGGATGAAAAAAAGGAAGAAAATGGTGCTTTTGATTTGATTATCATAAGACTTGTGCTTTGAATTATTCTTCCAATGATGATAAAGGGATTACATCACTCCATCTACATCATCATGCATGTTTTCCTCTGGGATCAATGGCATAAATAAGGTGAAAAGATTGAGTGAGGTTGAGAGGTTTCTGGCTGAATCATTCTTTATTTCTAGAATGCCATGAGAACCAGACAGCACCTCATTTGTCTTTCATTAAAAATATCATTATTTTCCCCATTCCATTTGATAAGTACGTTTGTGGTGGCCAGTGGGAACTACTCTGCTAATTCAGAGTAGGAGTCTCTGAATAAAACAGCCCAATTAGGATGGAAACCACAACCATGCCCTCATCAACCAGCTGTGAAACGGAATGAAACAAAGAAAGAGATTCCAATGACAGCATCATACTAAGCATGACCACGATGAGTTGGAGAGGAAATGCTCTCTTAATATGAACTGCACGAGATTTTTTTTATTGCAGGCTTGGATCCTTTATGCTTGCTGGGGTGGGGAGGGGAATAATATGGAAGAGTGATAAGGGCTATTTAGCATCCAGCAGAAGGAGAGTAGATTCAATATCTGCAAACAGGAATAGATACCCAATGTTTAGTGACCCTAGGGCAAGTCTATCCTCTCAGTTCTTCAAGGTCTCCCACTGCATCCAGAACCATCTCCAGTCATCCTAATTTGTATCTCAACATTGGACCTAGATGGCTCCAGAAAAGAAAATAAGGCTGGTGACTTTGCACAGCCCTCCCTCACTTAAATCCAATTCACTTGCATGGCACCACCTCCCTGATGTCATGGTCCTCTATGAGAACAAAAGGCAAGCAACAATAGCCAATGAATTGAGAGCCAAGGAGGGCTCCTAGAAGGTAGAAGATCAGAGCTAAAGAAAGTCACAAAATTATAGAACCATAGAATTGAAAGAGATGGATTTCAGTGGAGCTCTAGTTCAACTGAAAGCCTGTCAAAATGATTTAAGTGCCTCTACAGCAAACCCAACAAGTGGTCATCCAGCATATGCTTAAATGTTTCCAGTGATGAGGGGGAGTCCATGACCAGAGGCAATTTATTCTGTCTAAGGATAGCTCTGATCAAGAACAAACCTAAACTTGCCTCTTTTCAACTTCAACCCACTGTTCCTACTTCTGACCCCTGAGGCCAAAGAGAACAAGTGTATTCCATCTTCCTTCTGACTGCCCTTCAGATACTGGAAGACAGCTAACATGTCCCACCTGAGTCTTCTCTTTCTCACTTCTCATTGTCTTCATCTGATGTTTCTAAGATAGAAACTTGAGGTGCATCATTATCGTCAATGGGAAATTTAACATGGGACCAACAAAGAAAGAGACAGAGGACTAGGCCTGTGGTCCTCGGCCTGCAAGTTTCAGTACTAGTCTAATGAGCTTAATAAATGTAGTGAATTGAACAAAACAGGCAGAAATAGCTAGTCTAGTCTGGCTAGGGAAACTAGATTTAACGTGGCTCAGTTGGGAAGAAGAAAGAGAGAGGAAAGAGAGAAATTCCATGGGCCAAAGCACCAAGATCTTCAGGCTGAGGGTGGAGAGGGAGACAGTTCCAAAGGTCAATGTGGTGGGAGCCTGAACTAAGGATGATGGGAAGAATAGGAGAAAAGTTATCTCCTAAGGACTTACGGCTTGCTTTTGTCTCAGGGTTTCACAGATTTGCATGACATCAACTTGAACTACAACACTAGCATTCAAGCAAACCATGAAATCTCCTGGAGCAACTGCAGCTCATGACAGATTGACAAAAACATAAAATTCTTCTTAGGCCAGAGGCGGATATTACACAACAGCAGATCATTAAAAGACTCTCCAAGCAAGCTACTTTTTCTTTCAAGCTATTTCTGCCTCCAGGGGTTTTTATGGCTTCCTGGACCTGTCCTCAATTACTCCAAGATAATACGAGGTACTGCTAGTCAGTCTCTGGGATACCTATTAGCAGTATTAAAAGATTCCTTGAAATAATGGTTCTTGAATTTTTTCAAGCACTCTGGAGCACTGGAGTTGGTCAAAGGAGCCTAGATACCTACTTAACTTGCCTGCCTCCTCCGCCCCTTTTTTGTTTCTTTAAATGTGGACTTGTGATTAAATGAGTAGGGGGAATTTCTGGCACAGAAACTCCCTCCATCATGTAACTGTCAATTACCTGTAACTTGAATGTTGCCTGGGGCATGGAGAAGTTAAGCAATTTCTACATAACCATACAGCTGCACTGTGCCAGGGGTAGAACTTTTGGACTCCCAGGCTAGCCTTTAACCAATATTATTGCACTCCCTGACTTCCCCTTGGCAAGAAAAAAATATTCAGTTGCCAGACTGAATAGGGATAGTACTTAAAATGAGACACCAAAATAATTTGTCTGGAATTCTTTAAAGACCAATAATGACAATCATAATAAAAAATAAACATTTACTTAACATTTTAAAGTTTGGAAAGCATTTTACATACTACTCAATTTAAATACTAACACATACTACTTATACATATAACGCTAATATTAATGCATACAAAATTTAAATAGGTTTGTACTGATGTCTTTTTTTTTACATCACCATAATTTCCTTCAGTAACCCTTTCAGAGAGCTGCCCCCCATGATAAATGTTTTTTTAAAGAGGGGAGAAAAATCAGCAAAATGATCAAAACATCAAAATATGTGTAATGTACCATAATTGTGGACCCCCTACCTCTTCAAAGGGCTACAGGAAGGGTATCTTCTGATATCTCTTCTTTTGAGCCAAGTTTGTTCCTTATAAGTTTGCAATATCCACAATCTCTCATCTCCATCTGTCTTTCAAACATCTAGAAATGGATATGTCTGCAACCTAAAACTCCCCATTCCTCCTCACTTTCCTGTTACTATAGAGGGCAACACCAGCCTGCCAATCTCTCAGGTAGAAACCTAGGCGTCATCCCAGACTCCTCACTATCTTTGATTACCCACCCCCCATGCCTCATCCCCAGCACTGCCACCATATCCAACCTCTTGCCAAGGCCTATCGATTTTTCCTTTGCACGATCTCTTTAGTTTGCCCCTTCTCCCCTTTCACATTGCTACCACTCTAGCACAGTCTCTCATCATCTCATGTCTGGACTGTTGTGATAGCTGCTGGAAGTCTGCCTGCGTCTCCCCACTCCAATCCACCCTCCATTCAGCCACCAAAGTGATTTTCCTAAAACTCAGGTCTGACCGTGTCACCCCTCTTCTTAATTAACTCCAGTGGCTCCCTATCAGCTCCAGGATCAAATACAAAACACTGTGTTTGGCATTCAAAGCCCTTCATCCCTGAACACCGTTATATTTTTCCAGTCTTCTTATGCCTCACTCTCCTCTCAACATTCAATATTGGTGTCTCTCGCTGTTCTTGAAAGAAAACCTTCATTCTGTTGGCTCCAACCATTTTTCCTGGCTGTCCCCTGTGCCCGGAATGTTCTCCCACCTTATCTATACCTACTATCTTTCTTGGCTTCCTTTAAGTCTCAACTAAAATCTCATCTTCTACAGAAAGGCTTCCCCAATCCCTCTTAATTCTAGTTGAGTTTTTCCTCTGCTATTTCCTATTTGTCCTATATATAGTTTATTTGTATGTTTTTTGCTTGTTGTCTCTCTCATTAGACTGTGAGCTCCTTGAAGGCAGGAACTGTCTTTTGCATCTCCAGCATTTAGCACCATGGATGGTATATAGTAGGTGCTTAATAAATGTTTGATTTTTTTGTGGTTGGTTTTTTTTCCACTTGCATTGGCAATGATTGTGTATATCATTTTCTTGAGTCTACTCTGCTCTGCATTGGTTCATAAGGATATTTTCATGTTTCTCTATATTCATCATATTTATCAATTCTTATAGCATGATAATATTCCATTATATTTCTGTGCCACAATTTGTTTAACCATTACTTAATCAATGGCCATCTATTTTGTTTCCAATTCTTTGCTATCACAAAAAGTGGTAGGAAGGAAAAGAGAGAGAAAGGGAGAGAGGGAAGGAGAGAGGGAGGGAGAGAAGGAGGGAGAAAAGAAGAAAAAACAAAGAAGGAAGGAAGGAAGGAAAAAAGGGAAAAAAGGAAGGAAGGAAGAAAAAAGGGAGAGAAGGAAGGAAGGAAGGAAGGAAGGAAGGAAGGAAGGAAGGAAGGAAGGAAGGATGGAGGGAAAGAAGGAACGAGGTAAAGGAGGAGAGAGAGAAGGAAAGAATGAATAAACAAAGTAAACAAGCATTTCATAAGCACCTACTATGCACCAGGCACTGTGCTAAGAGCTTTAAAAATTTTTTGTCATTTGATCCAAGTCAAAAAAGACTGAACTAGAAACAATGATTGTGAGCCATCATGGTTCTGTGGAAAGAGTACTGAATTTGGCTGGGACAGAGGACCTAGGTTCAAATCCTGGTCCTGCCACTTGTAATTTGTGTGACCTTGGGCAGTAAATTTCTTCATCTTTTCAATGAGGAGGTTGAATTAAATCACCTGAGTTCCCCTCGAGCTCTGGATCTATGATCTTATTAACTCAAAGGGCCTTCCCAGCTCTAAATCTATGATTCTTCGTGGCAGAGGGGCACATTTAGGCTTGATGTTAGGAAAATGCTCTTTAGCAATCAGAGGACCACAAATAGAATGAGCTGCCTTCCTGCTTAGCAGATTCCCCTTCCCTAGTGGTTTTCCAGCCCACAATAGATGGTTACTTGTTGCAAGTGTTATATGGGAAATACCTGTTCAGGTATGATGAGCTGGGCTCAGAGGCCTCTGAGGTCCTTTCTACCTCTGAAATTCTTTGTCCTTTGCAACAGCAGAGAAAATGGTCTCATTCAGTCAGGTAGTTTTTAACATGTAAGAAAGTCCTTCCTGCCCCAGCCTCACCTCCCACCTGGCCCCCAGCCCCAGACAAAAAGGAAGCATTAAACACTCAATTTCTCAGCAAGCTTTTATTAAGTACTTATATGACAGGCACTGTGCTAAGTGCTGATGACACAAATAAAAGTAATAATTGTCTTTGCCTTTAAAAAATGTTACATTTTAATGGAGAAGACATCGTATACAAATCAGAATATACAAAAGAAATAGAGTTGATGGAAGATCATTTTAAATAGGATGACGCTGACAGATGCTGAGCCAGATGCTGAGTTTGGAAGGGACCTTAGATGTCATCTGGACTAAAGCCCCTCTCTGCACAGAATGCCTACAGAGCATGCCCAGCACAAGGACAATCTAACCTTTACCTCCAATGAAAGAGACTTCACTACTTCAGGAGATACCTAGCCCAGTGCCGTCTCATTCAATCCATTAGACACCCTGTGACTGGGTTAACATATATTTAACATATATAGAGACAACCTGTGACTGGGTGTATCGACATTCATACATACACACACATACATATAGTATGTATTTATTTTGAACTGAAACACATGAGTCTATGCCGAAGTGAACTCAAACTCCAAGTCAGAAAGACTGTAATTGAAGATAAAAAGGTTTTTGGATTCAGTGTTCGGCTAATAAAATTTAATTGAAAACATTTCTGCTGGAAATGTTAACTAAATGATCCATCTGGATTTGTTGTTTCTCTGGTTCCTCCTATACTGTCTTTCTCAGAAACATTTGTAAAGAAAAAAAAATATAAGATTTAAAGAGATAGCTTCATCTTAGCCAAGGCTCCAAATATGTATTTTACTTTAAAAAAAAAAAGACATTTTGCAGAGAATTAACATAGAGATTTTGTGCAAGTTTAAACAAGTTTTTCCCCTTCTTTTATGATAAATGCCTGGAATGTGGACATTTGGAGCTAAAAATTTCAATCAAGGACAAAAACTGCCACAGCAGAACATAGAATTTGACTTGAAAATAAGCAGAAATCCTGTCCTGTTTTTCCCATGCTGAGAAAAAAAGCCAAGAATGTGAAAGAAACATGACGGATAGAGATGATTTTTTTCTGTTTTAAATATTTTATGTCTTTCAGAACATAAAACTGAAAGACTTATTATGTTATTTTAAAGAACAGAGATGTTTATCAGGGCCTCATCTCCAAAATATAACAGACAAGTCACTTCTTTAGGCGAAAATTTCATCACTTGAAAAGGGTATGTTCTCTAAGGTCCTTTCCAGCATTAAGATTCTTTGAATATGTCTTTCTATTAAAAAAAATCACTAACTGAGGGAAGGTCTGCTTTAGTCAGAGAGAAGTCTAAATAATAGAACATTTTTTAAAGAGATAATCTTAATTTACTAGATCCTTTTATAATTTATTTGATAATCTTTTAAGAGAAAGATAATCTCATTAATTAGCATGATAATTTGATCAATTACCTTCACATACACACACAGAAGAATGAGTGGAGTTACTGAAGTGCTATTTAGTGAAGATCCTTAGAGAATCTATGCCTTAATTAATAGATAGGGATCCTTTGCAATGAGCACATTCAATTCTCTCAAAGCAATGAAATAAAACTACAGGTAAAATTTCTTTGCAAGACCAAATTAAAAAGAAATGAATTTCACAAATGGTACTGGTTGATGCATATGAGAATCAGCTTATCATAGGAAAGATCATGCACAGGTCATGTAACCAACATGGCAGGGCATGTAACCAAGATGGTGGGCTATAATTGGACCACAAAGCTAGTCAATTGGATAGGGAAAGCTAGTCAACTGGATAGCTAACCTAAATAGCTGACCAGATGAGGGAAAACTTAAGGGAAGAGACAATAGTCTACCTATGAAAACATAGGTAGAGTCAGCTAGTGTGGGCTCAACAATTCTGGTACTCAGAAATTTTGTCTATTAATAATAGATACAAATGTGGTTATGTTCCAATATCATTATTTTTATTTTATTCCAGATATGTGCAATGTCATTGCTGTTTGGTACTTCTGCTATAGAAACTCTCTCCTCCAATGCCAAATCAGCAATTTGTTGGTAACTGTCCTAGAGAGATGCCAGGAGCTCTGAGCCATTGTGACTTGTCCATAGTCACACAACTTATATTATGAAAGACAAGAATTGATCTCAGGTCTCCTTGACTAGAAGGCAGGCCCATTATCTGATAATATTCGACCATTATGTGTTAATATGTGTAATTTTTACAAAGTGCCTAAAAGTAGGTAATAAGTAAAGCAAGCATCCTTTCCTCAAGAACTTTGTATTTTAATGCCCAACCCTTCCTTAGCCTTCTGTTTCTCTTCCTCACACATTCACATAAGGGAAACAACTAGGACAAAAAAAATGCCTTCTATTCAATTAAGGTAGGCTGTTAAGTGAGAAATTTAGGATCTCAAAGGACATTGAAGCAGTTGGTGGTACAATGAATAGAGTGCTGGGTCTGGTGTCATGAAGACATGTTCAGATTTGGCCTCACTCACTTAACTACTCTGGGCATGTCACTTAAGCTCCTTCTGCCTCACTTTCCTGATCTGTAAAATAAGGATAATAATAGTGCCTACCTCGCAGTGTTATTGTAAGGATCAAATGAGATAATATTTGTAAAAAAAAATGCTTAGCACTGTGTCTGAAACATAGTAGTCACTTAGTAAATCTTTATTCCCTTCTCCTTCCCCCACAGCAAAGATTCAAGGTGTTAACAGGTTAAAATAATGACCTAAATCTAATGGGATAAGGTCTAGTAGGAATAAATGTAAAACCTCCTATGCAGGCTAAAAAAAAATACAGGCCCCAAAACTGGATTCAGAGGTCACTATTAGTCAAATATATAAGATAGCAGCTAAAACATTAATCCAAACAGGCTGCATTAATAAAAACCGAGCAGTCAGAAGGAGGTGAATTCCAGTACTATTTGTCTCTGCCCAAGTTATCTAGAGGATTTATGTTGAAATCTACACTTAAGGAAAGACATTGGCAATAGTTAATTATATTTAAAGGAAGACAATGACAATGATGATGAGAATACTATAGATTCTATTATAAGGAGAAGTTTAAGGAATTACTATTTCTTAACTAGAAACCTGGAACAGAGGAAAAAGCACTAGATAGGCAATCAGACCACTTGGGTTCGAATCCTCCATGGGCCACTCCTTATCCAAATGACCTTGGCAAATCACTTAATTGATCTTTTCCTCATTTTTCTTATCTGTAAAATAAAGGTCCCTTCTAGCTCCACATCTGTAATGTATAAGAAAATATTTAGAGGCAACATGATAGCTGTCTCATGATAGCTGATGCTTGATTTGAAAAGTTGTCATGGGGAAGAGGGTTGGAACATGCTCAACTTGGCCCCAATGGGCAGAACTAGGAGAAATATGTAGGTGAGAGTTAAAGAAAGACCAATCCCAGCTTTATGTAAGAGGGAATCACTGGGGCTGACATTTATAGTCTTAACAGTTATAATCACGTAAAAACAGCATGCACTTCCAAGGAGTAGATTCACCAACACTAGAGGTCTCTCTCCTGAGTTTCAGTTCTACATTTCAAAATGGATGTCTATATACAGGGAACTGAGCCAAATTTATAGAAATAAAAGCCATTATCCAATTGAGAAATGGTCAAAGGATATGAGCAATCTATAGGCATATGAAAAAATGCTCTAAATCACTATTGATTAGAGAAATGCCAATCAAAGCAACTTTTAGTTACCATATCTCTTGTCAGATTGGCTAACATGACAAAACAGAAAAATGATAAATGCTGAAGAGGATGTGGGAAAACTGAAACATTAATAGATTGTTGGTGGAGTTGTGAACAGATCCAGCCATTTTGGAGAGCAATTTGGAACTATGCCCAAAGGGCTATAAAAATGTGCATACTCTTTGACCCAGGAATACCACTGCTAGAGCAATATCCCAAAGAGATCACACAAGTGGGAAAGGGACCTGTATATACAAAAATATTTATAGCAGCTCTTTTTGTGGTAGCAAAGAATTGGAAATCAAGGGGATGCCCATCAATTGGGGAATGACTGAACAAGTTGTGGTTTATGAATGTAATGGAATGCTATTGTGCTATAAGAAATGGGAAAGATGGATCTCATAATAACCTGGAAAGACCTACATCATATGATGCTGAGTGAGAGGAGCAATATCAGGAGAACATCGTACACAGCCACAGACATGTTGATTCTTTGATGACTAACTTTGATAGACTTGGGCTCTTCTCAGCAGTACAAAGCTCAAAGACAACTCCAAAGGACTCATGATGGAAAAAGCTAGCTATATCCAGAGAAATAACTGGGGAGTCTGAATGCAGATTGAGGCAAACTATTCACTCTCTTTTTTTCTCTTCTTCTTTGGTTTTGTTTCTTCTCTCTCATGATTCATTCCTTTGGTCATAATTCTTCTTTATAACTTGAATGTTGTGTAAATAAGTTTAATGAGAAGGTTTATATAGAATCTATACCAGACTATGTGCTGTCTTGGGGGGAGGGGGACAGGAGGGAAGAGAAGAAAATTTGAAACTCAAGAACATGTAGAACTGAGTGTTGTAAATGAAAAATAAAAAATCTAATTAAAAAAAAAACAAAATGAATGTCTAATAGGCGTCCTAAACTCAATATGTAAGAGGGTTATTTTCTCAGATTCATTCTCCAAAATCATCTTCCTAAAGCACAGATCTAGGCAAGCCACTCTGTTTTTGAAGAACCTTCTGGGGCTCCCTGTTTCATTTAGTATATAAAGCAAATATTTCAGCCTGACATTTAAACCCCTTTGCAATCTAGCTCCAGCCTACTTCTCCAAATTTTTGCATATTATTCACCTTCACACCCCTTACATTCCAGCCAAACTGGTCCCCCTGAGGTTCTCCTAGCTCAGTACTTCATATCCCACCTATGCATCTTTGTACATGCTGTACCTCCTGCCTAGAATGTTCTCCTTCCTCTCCACCACCTCTTGGAAGCTATAGCTCCCTTCAAAGGTCAGCTCCTAAGCCCTTTCCCCCAGAAGGCCTTTTCTGATCTCCCTAGTTGTTAACTTTTCTTCCTCCTCCTTTTCCTTCTCTTCTTCCTCCTTCTCCTCTTCCTTTTCTTCCTCTTCATCATCCTCTTCCTCCTCTAATGATCATGTATATACTTGTTTTTATGCAAGCTGTTTCTTCCATAGAACATAAACTCCTAGAGGGCAGGAACAGTTTTTTTTTAAATTTTGTGTTTGTATCCCCAGTGCCTTGCCATAGTAGTTGCCTAATAAATACTACATGGGTTGGATATTGTAGAAACATGAATTCTTAAAATGGGGTCTGTGGATTTATGCCATTGTTGGGTGCTTTTTTTTTTAACAGTTTTAACCTTTTTTGTGTCATGGACTCCTTTGGCAGTAATGAACTATAATTTCTTCTGCAATCCTGTATGCTTTAATTTATGCACTTTAAACATGACTCAGAGAAGCATCCCATAGGCTTCACCAGTTGCCAAAGGAGTCCATGACACCAAAAAAGGTTAAGAACCCCTGTGTGTGTACAGAGGGAATTCCTGATCAGATTTAGGCTAGACAAAATGGACCCCAACATTCCTTCCAACGATGAGTTACTGAAATTCCATTGTCATTTCTGAACCCATCAAAACAATCAATAAGCATTTATTAAGTGTTCGTTATGTACTAGCCACTATGTGCTAAGCACCAAGGGCACAAAAAAAGCAAAAGCAAAAATCTCTTCCCTCCAGGAGCTCAGGAGCCATCAGGTCAAGATGAGTGAGCCCACACTGAAGTGGTAATGAGAGCAAAACCATACAGTACATTTCAAAGGATTCCCCAATCTTGTATGCCATCAAACTGAAGTTTAGTATTTTCCTCAAGTTTTTTAATCAGAAAACTTTTACCTTATATGAATAATTAACAACTCCAGAATTTCAACATTGGCCCCTAAGTCCTTTCTCTTTTATGACCATTTGAATAATATCCAATGAAGTTTCAAATGCCTAGGGCTTTCTCAAACTAGAAATAAACTTCATGTTTCCATTTAGCCTACTTTCCAATTTGTCATTTAGAGGAGACTTTAAATCCACTCTAAGGCCTCTTACATTTTTAATGCGTATCGAGTGCTTGAAAACACTGTCTTGTGTATTTACACCATGAACCCATCTGGTAAGTCACTGGACCAGTACTTGGCAAACTCAGACTTACCAAGTAAGGGCTACTGAAAATGATCGGCTCCCCCCCGCCACCCCTTCACTATCAGTTGGCTCAAACTATTCAGATTTCCTCTATTTGGAAGTATGTAGCTTTTGTACATGTAGTAATACCTAACCATCCCAGGAGAAAGAGGATCAGTAAGGCAGTCAATAAGCAATTATTAAGTGGTTGCTATGTACCAGGCACTGTGCTAAGTACTGAGGATACAACAAAAGGCAAAAAATAGCATCCCTGCCTTCAGGAAACAGGAGAGGGAAATAATTAGGCATATCCAATACAGAGTGCAAACAGAAGATAAAGGATGGGGGCTGGGGGACAGACAAGCAAAAGCCTCCTGCAGAAGGTGGCTTTTGAGATGAGAATTGAAAGAAGCCAGGGAAGCCAGGAGTCAGAAGTAAGGAGGAAGAAAACACATACAGGTGACAGCCAGTGCAAAAGTGAAGAATATGGAAAGTGTTGTGTTCTAGGATGAACACGTAGGCCAGCATTGCTGGATTATAGAATGTTGCAGGGGAGAAAAATGTAAGAAGATGAGAAAGGTTCGAAGGGGCCTAGTCGAAGGATTCTAAATG
>JAQQSZ010011719.1:0-12182 GCA_028646595.1 Phalanger gymnotis | reverse complement strand
TGATTCTTGGTTTTAATCCTAGCTCCATTGACCTCCAGAATATTGTATTCCAAGCCCTTCTATCTCTTAGTGTAGAAGCTGCTAGATCTTGGGTTATTCTGATTGGGTTTCCACAATACTCAAATTGTTTCTTTCTGGTTCCTTGCAGTATTTTCTCCTTGACCTGGAAATTCTGGAATTTGGTGACAATATTCCTAGGAGATTTCTTTTTGGGATCTATTTGAGGAGGCAATCTGTGGATTCTTTCAATTTCTGTTTTGCCCTGTGGCTCTAGAATATCAGGGCAGTTTTCCTTGATAATTTTTTGAAAGATGATGGCTAGGCTTTTTTTTTATTTTTAATCATGGCTTTCAGGTAGTGTAATAATTTTTAAATTATCTCTCCTGGATCTATTTTCCAGGTCAGCAGTTTTTCCAATGAGATATTTCACATTGTCTTCCATTTTTTCATTCCTTTGGTTCTGTTTTATAATTTCTTGATTTCTCATCAAGTCACTAGCTTCCACGTGCTCCAATCTCATTTTTAAGGTAGTATTTTCTTCAGTGGTCTTTTGGACCTCCTTTTCCATTTGGCTAATTCTGCCTTTCAAGGCATTCTTCTCTTCATTGGCTTTTTGGAGCTCTTTTGCATTTGAGTTAGTCTATTTTTTAAGGTGTTGTTTTCTTCAGTATATTTTTCAGTATTTTTTTGGGTCTCCTTTAGCAAGTGATTGACTTGTTTTTCATGGTTTTCTGGCATCCTTGTCATTTCTCTTCCCAAATTTTCGTCTACTTCTCTAACTTGCTTTTCCAAACTCTTTTTGAGCTCTTCCACGGCCTGAGACCAGTTCATGTTCTTCTTGGAGGCTTTTGATATATGCTCTTTGACTTTGTTGACTTCTTCTGACTGTATGTTTTGGTCTTCTTTGTCACCAAAGAAGGATTCCAAAGTCTGAGGCTGAATCTGGGTGTGTTTTTGCTGCCTGGCCATGTTCCCAGCCAACTTACTTGACCCTTGGTTTTTTTCAGCAGAGTATGACTGCTTGTAGACTAAAGAGTTCTATGTTCCATGGTTGGGGAGATGCACCAGCTCTGCCTCACCAGCACTCCTCCTTCCCCAACAACCCCCAACCTGGACTGGACTTAGATCTTCAGCAGGCTCTTCACTCCTGCTCTGATCCACCACTTAATTCCTCCCACCAGGTGGGCCTGGGGCCAGAAGCAACTGTAGCTGTAGTTCTGTAGCTGCCCGACCTCCACTGCCTCTGGGGCGGTGGCTGAACCCGCAAACTCCTTCCACTCTGGCAGCTTTTCCCACTAACCTACTTTGTTGTCTTTGGTGTTTGTGGGTTGAGAAGTATGTTAACTGCTGCAGCTCACTGATTCAGGGTGCTAGGGCACGCTCACCCGGCTCCTGGTCTTGTTGGTCCACGCCGCCCACACTCAGCTCTGCTCCCCGCTCCATGCAGGATAGACCTTATCCAGAGACTATCCAGGGCTAGAGCCCCGCTTCCCTCTACTACCCTGTGGGTTCTGCAGTTCTAGAATTGGTTCAAAGCCATTTTTTATAGGTTTTTCAAGGGACTTGGTGGGGAGCTCACGCTAGTCCCTGCTTTCCAGCCGCCATCTTGGCTCTGCCCCAATCTCTTCATTTTCTTTGATTAGATCATATTGCTTTTGGCCAAAGACCATTAAAAGATTGATGAAGCAAACTGTATTTATAGTATACGCTTCAGCTTGACTTAAGGACCTGGACTGAGTTCTTGAGTGTGAAAAAAAGATTGTCACAGATGTCTGCCTATGCAAAGAGTCAGACCACCCCCTTCTATGATGATTTAATGCTATCATTTTAAATCACTGATACCTTGGTAGGGCAAGACAGTGGCATTGGATTTGGAAGGTCGTGCTAGCACAATGAATTCTCTGGATCATGTTACTAAACTGGAAAGGCTTCGCGTGAAGTCTCAGAAACTGATGCTAATTTCTGAAGTTCAAAGTTTGAAGAGAGGCTTATGCAGTACACCAGCAATGGGTGATGGAATCATTGACAGCCAGGTAATGAATGCTGCAGTGGTGATAACAGCATAGTGAAAGAATCGGTCAGAATGCTCAGGTTTACACAGTTTTTGACCATCTTTAAATATTAGCTTGATTATCGAACCTTCCCTAGTTGGAAGTTTCTTATTCAACAGTTAGAAATTACTGACTGTGTTAATTGTGATGTTCTGTCAACAGATGAAAGCCTAAGCTCTAAGTTACACAGGCGTGATCAAGACAGAGAAATAGCGACACTTCCCGAGATGACGAGTGTTCAGTAGAAGAATGAATTCATGAATCCCCGATAGGTTATGTGTTTTACAGTGCAGACTGATTACATCATGGAAGCTAACCATGAGATGCAGTAATTATGGCTTTTGCTGTGGTTTATGTTAAGGATGAAGGGAAAATTGTCCAGGGCACCTTGAGACTGCTGTGAGTGATGATTATTGCTTAAGGCAAGCCAAGCTGGGCACTACATAGGAACAAAGCCCATACAGGTGAATAGCAAGTACTTGATAAGAGATTCTGACAGGGGCATGTTTCAAACAAAATGGTGAAGACTTCCTCTAATAAATGCTTAAAACTTCCCCATTCTCTCTGAGGAGAGAATCTGGGGCTGGATATAAAGATCTGGGAATCAGCTGTAATCTAACTAATAATTGAACTTATCACAGCTGATGAGATCAAAAAGCAAGAGCATAGGGAACACAGAGTAGGGATGCCAGGACAGAGCCTTGGTGCGATGCGTACAGTTCGTGAACTTGGCACGCTGGAAAATCAAGCAAAGAAGACTGAGAAGAAGTGGACGGTCATATAGGAGAACCAGGAAAGATTAAATATCAGGAGATGCCATAGGAGGAGAGGGTGGTGACCAGTGATGAGTGCTTCAGTGAGGTCAAGGAGGATCAAGACAGGAAGATTTTGTACATAAATAATTATTGGTAGCTTTAGAGAGTGAAATTCCAGTTCGCCAGTGAGGCAAAAAGCCAGATTGCAGAGTGTTTAGAAGAGAGGGAAAAGGAGACAAATGGGTTGAGGAGAAGGCAGAAAAGGAGAGGGAAAGTATAGAATTGCAGACGGCTTTTTCAAGGAGTTTGGTGATATAGAGAGACATAGGATTATAAATAATTCAGTGGTAGGATCAAGTAATAGACCTTTTTGAGGATGATAGAGGAAACATTGTTTATAAGTATCAGGGAAGGAACCAATAAAGATAAGAGAGTGAGGATGAAAGTGGGGACAAGGACAATTTTCAGGAGAGGTCAGGAGGGGACCACATCATTAATGCGCATAGAGCTGTTTTTCTGGGCAAAGAGAAGGATCATTTTTCTTTACCTGATTCTGATATGAAGGGAAAGACAATAGAGAAAGATGTACCTGAATGATGTGAAAAGAATAGGAGAGGAGGTCCCAGCTCTTTATGACTAAGTCTTAGGAATTGAAGAGATTGAGGAAATAGGATATTATTGTATTTAAGGGATCAATAATATGTTTGTTGAAGCCCCTTGCTATGAGGGTGGGGAGGAGTTGGGGAGGAAAAACTATGATCTAGTTTCAGGTGTTAAACTCATGAGTAAGGAAGGAGAATATCCTGGGCCTGAAGGGTTGGGGGTAGTTGGATATCAGCTACCAAAATCTGGACTGTTCATAAATTTGGATTGGGCAAACCCAAAAGGAGGAGAGCTTGGGGAGTAAAGATGGTAGGAGAAATTCTAGGAGAGATAGGTAGTGACAGCTGGGAGCAAAAGGACATTCTGATTCTCCCATCATGACCAGTAATTGTTGAGGAGTAGTTTCTATTCTGGGGGGATGGATATAATAGAAAGTATAGCTACTATTGGAAAGCATGGTGAGGAAAGCGGTATTGTCAGGAGGGAGACAAGTCTTGTTGAATGCAGAAAATGGAAGGAACAAAAAGTTTAAGATTAAAGGAAGTATGTTAATTATGGAGAAGGTAATACCAGAGGGAACAGTGGAAGGGAATAGTCGGGCAGATCTGGAGTGGGACAGTGACTGAGTAGAGAAGAGGTGAATGGGGAAAGGGATCAGAAAACTTTGAATAAGAGAAGAGGGAGTGCATGAAAATAGGCAGGCATTGTAGAGGAAGTCATTTTACATTACTAGGCCTCAGTTTCTTTATCTGCAAAAATAATGGGATTGAATTTAGTAATCTCAAAAATCCCTTCCTATCAATAGCTCAGTGAAGTTTAATTCCCAAGAAGAAATAATAATATGCTGACTTAAAAATATTGCAAGAGTATAAATGGCTGATATGTGGGCAGCAACATCAGGGAAAATTACAAAAGTTTCTCGTTGGCTGGATCTCAGAGCACAGCTATTCCAACCTGTATCTGACCAAGGAACTCTTCATCCACAATCCAAAAAAGCAATGATCCAAGCACTACTTGAAAACCCCCAAGGTGGCCCACTCCATCTGTGGGCAACTGTTAGCTCAAACATGCCTCTGTAATGGAAGAGGGAGGGAGCATAGCTGTTTCACCACACCACAATGAAAGAACCCAAGCCCTTGTGGAGAAGTTGCATGTGCTGAAGCAGCATCCTCACTAGGCCTACTCCTCCCTTCATAGAGCCTTATTCTTTACTCTTTGATGACTTCCCCAGGCTTGAACTTATGCTTTCAAGTGTCTATCCTGCCTTCTGCCTCCTCAGGGATTTATTGAGTCTCCCCAGACTCTGCTTTAATCGAGCACAGCATCACATTGACACATACATTGAAAATGTATATGATGTACTCTTTCCCAAGGCAGCTGCCGTGAATTCCCACTCCTCACCCGAAAGCTGTACCTTCTGCGCACCTGAAAAATCTTGAATTTTCTTTTTTTTTATGCCAGGAAGCATAAGGGAAATTGCGAATTGTGAGCAGCAGCTCCACTATGGCAAAGGACAAGGGCAAGCCACAGCACCCAAACTGTACATCATGCTGCCATCATAGACATATGGGAGTGGAATGGAATGGGATGTTGCTGCAGAAGAACAGACCATTACCAGTGCTGAGATGTCTGATGATACCAACCCATCTTTGTGCCTATAGGATCTCTCAATTATGGATTACATGGATTTAGGTGAATGAAGGACGACTTTCTGGATTTAATTTGATTTCATTCCACAAGCATTTATGTAGTACCTTACATGTGCCAGAGACTTTATTAGGTGCTATAGGTACAAACACAAAAATGGCAAAATACCTACCACCCAAGAGCTTACAAGGGAAGATCCACATTACACAGTAGAAGAAACATGGATCTGGAATCTGAGGGCCTGGTTTCATATCTTGCTATTAATGTTTATTATCTGTGTGATTGGTCATTTTACATACTTTTAGGGTCTTCATTTTACTCCTCCATAAAGAGGATTGGATGAGATAGTCTGAGGTTCTTTTCACTTCTAAACCTAGGATGCTTTGTACACAAATCAGTAAGCAAAAATACAGACAAAATAAATAAAAAGTGAAGGAGGCATTTACAAATGAGCTTGAGAAAGGCCTGAATTTCCTAAGAAGGAATTTTCTTGACATGGCTGGTTTTCTGTGCCTTTTCCCAGTGTGTTCCTAAATGTCCCTTTCCCAAGGATCTGGTGTAACGTGGCACTGCTATGCATCATTCTCCCATGGCAAGGAGTCAGAGTGTTCTGGTAAGGGGTGACTTGTCATGAGTGAACTTTTCAGGGAGAGTTTTCATTATATTTCTGATGTGACCCATGGCCTCAGTCTCTGGACCATCACTGTAAGGGTGTGCTGGGAGGCACCAGCTATAGCAGATTGTTGCAATAACCAGAACCACAGGTGAACCCAGTCCATTGGGATGGAACCCTGGATCCAGCACCACCACCACGCCCCCCCCCCCGCCGTCCCTCCCCGCACCCCCCCCATCTAAGGAGTGACTACATCCTTGCTTCTGGGGATGGTTGCCGTCACACCCATGCTACAGAGAGAGAAGATCCAGACGCTTCCTGTTTGAATCTCCAAGGGCTGGACCTAAATGAAGCACGACTCATAAAGCTTGGGAGGAAGGTTAGGAAAGGGCTGGCCAGCAGAATGTGAACAAGAAAACACTCATAAGAAATCCTCTCCCAGTCTGGACTGGAATTAACTTATTTCCATTAAATAATGTTATCCTAGAATACTAAAATAAGCTTGTGGAGGAGAGCTCACCAAAGGAGAGGCAGGGGAAGAAAGTTGGTTTTCTTTTTTACTAAACAGTCCTCTTAACCTTAAGCCTGTACATTCTCAGACCTAGCACTATCTCTGTTAGAGTGTTACATGACATTTTTTGTAGACTGCCTACCCCAACTGGCTTGACCAATCAGCTTTTACCAAATCCTGGGCTCTGTTTGAGTAGCCACTGTGGGTTCAGGATTGTTGTCTCTTTTGTTGGCCAAAAACAAAACAAACAAACAAAAACAAAGCAATGACTTCACTAAGAATGTAAAGCCTATCCTTAAGTTGCAGCAGCAGCACCTGAGCCAAGGTCCTTGGTAATGCTTCAGAGTCAACATCAAGGCTTCATTTCATCTCAGTCCTCAGAATACTACATTAAAAAAAAATCTAGAGTTCTAGACAATGTGGCTTTAGCAAGACCTGCCCACCACCAGCAGCCTAGCACAAACCATTTACTGACTCCACTTTCTGCCTACAATTCTTTATGTCAAATTCACCCAACATCCAGAGCTGATCCTGCCATTCTGCCTCTCAAAACTCTTAGATGGCTCCCCATTAGCTATGGGGTAAAACTCAATTTCTTCCTTTCCCCCTCCAAATGAGCATCAATCAATATGCACTTATTCAGTACCTGCTCTGTATGGGGCACTATGCTAGGTACTGGGGATATAAGGAGAAAGTGAATCCTTGCCCTCAAGGGACTTACATTCTACATCCAGAACAACATGGAAAAGCATCCCTAATAGGGTGGCCCTGGAGCCTGCTCATGCTTCTATTCTCTTTCATTTTTATCAGTGGTCTGTATTACTAAGTAGATGACAGGCTCAAACATGGAGATGAAAGGTTGAGAGGGATTGTTAAGAAGCTGGTTGTCAGGCAGAAGCCAAGAAGTTTGACTGGCTAGAATCCTGGCCAAATATGAGATGTAATGTAACAAGGATGGAGGTAAAACGATTATCCTCATAATTACCCAGATATAGGAATAAAAGTATATAGCAAGGCAGTAGATCTTGGAGGGGGTAAGGTGGAACTCCAAGGATTTTGGAGTTCCATGTCATCAAATAAAGCATGGAAGACAAAAGAAAAGAAAGTTAATTTAGCTTCATGGTGCAATGAGACAGATACAGTATTTAAGAAGGGTGTTAGCTCCATCACAATCTGGCCCAATCAAATCATATTTGAAGTATTTATTATGTTTAATACAGGGCATCATATTTTAGGAAACACATTGACAAGTCAGGTCAAGTCAATAAGCATTTTTAAATGCTTAGTATGTTCCAGAAGCTGTTCTAAGGCTTGAGAAGCTGACAGTATCCAGTGGAGGGCAGTCAGGGAGGAGAAAGGACTTGAGACCAGACAATGATTCCTATTTGGTTTTGTCTTTATGTCTGCAATGTTTTCGGTGAAACAAAATGTCTTATAAACAGTGGGCACTCAATAATGCTTGAATTGAACTAGGTACATTTGGTCTAAAGAAAAGAAAGGAAAAGGGAGGAGCAAAGATGGAGGCTGGAAAGCAGGGACTTGCTTAAGGTCTCCCCGATATTGCTCCAAACACCTGTCAAAAAATGACTCTGAATAAATTGTAGACGTGCAGAACCCATGAAATACCAAAATGAAACAGGTCTCCAGCCCAGGAGAGCCTCGATGGTCACAAGAAAGGATCTATAGCATGGCGCTGGGAGTGAAGCACATCCCAGCATGGGTCGTGCCAGGACAGACCAGACCTGGAGTCACCTGGTCAGAATAGGCCTTAGGGCCATGAATCATTGAGCTATGGCAGTTGCCAGATTTCACAACCCACAAATGCCAAAGAGCAGGTTAGTGGGAAACTGCAGGATCGAGTTTAGAACAGTCTGACCCCATCCCGGGGAGTGGCAAAAGTGGTGCAGGGGTGGTGGTGATAGCAGAAGAAGGAAGGTCCTGAAGCTGCTTCCAGAGCTCCAGCATCAGCTGTTTCCCGAGTCTCTGTCTCACACTGTAGGAGGAGTCTAGCAACAGATCAGAGTGGGAGTGCAAGGAGCACTTTGTGGGCATAGAGGCAGTTTCTCTTGCTGTACCCTACTTGGATCTGGATTGCAGTCCTGGTTAGTGGTTCTTTGGGGAGGAATGCTGCTGTGACCGAGCCTGGGATGATGGTGGAGTAGAAGTACCTCTGAAGACAGCAGTGCTTGGACCCTAAAGCTTGGGACAAAGTACTCTCTACTCTACAAGCAGTCATACCCCGACAAAAAGCTCAGGGGTCAAATAGTTGGCTGGGAACATGAACAGGCAGCAAAAACAAACTCAGACACAAACACAGACTAAAACTCCAACTCTAGATTCCTTTTTTGGTGACAAAGAAGGTCAGAACATACAGCCAGAAGAAATCAACAAAGTCAAAGAGCCTATATCAATAGCCTCTAAGAGAAATATGAATTGTTCTCAGGCCTTGGAAGAGCTCAAAAAGCATTTGGAAAAGTAAGTAAGAGGAGTAGAGGAAAAATTGAGAAGAGAAATGAGAGTGATCTGAGAAAACCATGAAAAACAAGTCAATGACTTGCTAAAGGAGACCCAAAAATACTGAAGAAAATAACACCTTAAAGAATAGACAACCCAAATGTCAAAATAGCCCCAAAAAGCCAATAAGGAGAAGAATGCCTTGAAAGGCAGAATTAGCCAAATGGGAAAGGAGGTCCAAAAGACCCCTGAAGAAAATACCACCTTAAAAATTAGATTAGAAGAAGTGGAAACTAGAGACTTTATGAGAAATCAAGATATTATCAAATAGAACCAAAGTAATGAAAGAATGGAAGACAATGTGAAATATCTCATTGGAAAAACCACTGACCTGGAAAATAGATCCAGGAGAAAGAATTTAAAAATTATTGGACTACCTGAAAGCCATGATTAAAAAAAAAGAGCCTAGCCATCATCTTTCATGAAATTATCAAGGAAAACTGCCCTGACATTCTAGAAGCAAAGGGTAAAATAGAAATTGAAAGAATCCACCAATCACCTCCTCAATAATATCCCCAAAAGAAAACTCCTAGGAATATTGTCACCAGATTCCAGAGTTTCCAGGTCAAGCAGAAAATAAACCAAGCAGCCAGAAAGAAACAATTTGAACATTGTGGAAACACAATCAGGATAATGCAAGATCTAGCAGCTTCTACATTAAGGGATAGAAGGGCTTGGAATATGATATTCCAGAGGTCAAAGGAGCTAAGATTAAAACCAAGAATTACCTACCAAGCAAAACTGAGTATAATGCTCCAAGGCAAAATATGGATTTTCAGTAAAACAGGGGTCTTCCAAGCTTTCTAGATGAAAGGACAAAAGCTGAATAGAAAATTTGACCTTCAAAAACAAGAATCAAGAAAGCTCGAAGAGGTAAACAAGAAAGAGAATTCAAAAGGGACTTACTAAAATTGAACTGCTTTGTTTGCATAGCTACATGGAAAGATGATTGTGTAATTCATGAGATCTTTCTCAGTATTAGGTCAGTTGAAGGGAATATACACATATATAGACAGAGGGCATGGGGTGAGTTGAATATGAAGGGATGATATCTAAAAAAATAAAATAAAATTAAGGGGTGAGAGAGGAATATATTGAGGGAGGTAGAAAGGGAGAAATAGAATGGGGTAAATTATCTCACATAAAAGTGGCAAGCAAAAGCAGTTCTGTTGGAAGGGAAAAGGGGGCAGGTGAGGGGGAATGAGTGAATCTTGCTCTCATCGGATTTGACTTGAGGAGTTGATAACATACCCGCTCAATTGGGTATCTCACTCCACAGCGAAGTAAGGGGAAGGGGATAAAAACGGGAGGGATGATAGAAGGCAGGGCAGATAGGGGGAGGAGGTAATCAAAAGCAAACACTTTTGAAAAGGGACAGGGTCAAGGGAGAAAATTGAATAAAGGGAGATGGGACAGGATGGAAGGAAACATAGCCTTTCACAACATGAGTATTGTGGAAGAGTTTTACATAATGATACATGTGTAACCTGTGTTGAACTTCTTGCCTTCTGAGGGAGTGTGGATGGGAATTGAAGAGGGGAGAGAATTTGGAACTCAAACTTTTTAAAGCAGATGCTCAAAAAAAAACTTGTTTTTGCATGCAGCTGGGAAACAAGATATATAGGGAATGGGGCATAGAAATCTATCCTGCCGACAAGAAAGTAAGGGGAAAGAGTAGGGAGTGACAGAAGGGAGGGCTGACTAGGGAATGAGGAAATCAGAATACATACCATCTTGGAATTGGTGGGGAGGGTAGAAATGGGTACAAAATTTGTAACTCGAAATCTTGCGGAAATCAGTGTTGAAAACTAAAATATTAAATAAAAGTGCTAAAATTCAAGAAAGGATAAAAAAGAAAAAAAGAAAGAAAAGAAAGGAACAGGGCAGGAACGGGGAGAAGGTCGGGAAGGAGAATTTCTTTCAAATAAGGAAATGATAGGTGAATGGAGAAATGATTAGGCTGTGTTTGCCTCAGCTTCAGAGGATAAAAGTAATTTCTAGGTCACTATAAGGAAATGATTCCTAAAAAGGAAATCTGTGCAAAACTGGTAGAGGCTATTTCAAGAGGGCAATAACAGTTAATGATTACATGTTACTTCAAGATTTGTGAAATATGTTATATTATCTCATTTACGACAATCCATGAGGTAGGGAATACAGGTATTACAAATTTCAGAGAAGATGTTGACCTATATCCTTACCAGGGGAGAGTGAGGGACAGCTCAAAGCTCTGTTTTCTTCCATTTTTTTCCTTTTTATTTTTTCCTTTTATTTTTAGTTTGCAACATGTGGTTCTACAAAATTTTGAGTTCCAGATTTTCTTCCCTCCCTCCCCACCTCCCTCTCCAAGATGGCATGGAATCCCATATAACTTCCACGTATAACTTCACATTGAATTAATTTATACACTAGTCAAGTTGTGGAGAAGAATTATGACAAATGGAAAGAATTATGAGAAAGACGTAATAGAACCAGAAAAAAAAACACAACACAAAAACAAATACAAAAGAAAGAAAAAAAAAGGGGGAGAAAAAGGCAAGCATCAAGTGTGCCTCAATCTGCATTCATACTTCATAGTTCTTTCTCTGGATGTGGATAACATTCTCCATAGTGAGTCCTTTGGAGTTGTCATTGCACATTGTGTTGCTGAGAAGAGCAAAGTCTGTCAGGGTTGGTCCTCACAGAATCCATACATCTGTGGTTGTGTATAATGTTCTCCTGGCTCTGCTCCGCTCACTCAGCATTATGTTGTGTAGATTTTTCCAGGTTGTTATGAAGTCCATATCATCCCCATTTCTTATAGCACAATAGTATTCCTTAACCTCATATACCACAGCTTGTTCAGCCATTCCCCAACTGATGGGCATCCTTTTGATTTCCAATTCTTAGCTACCATGAAAAGAGCCACTATAAATAATTTTGTGCATATGGGTCCTTTTCCCACTTGTTTGATCTCTTTTGGATACAACCCCAGAAGTGGTATTTCTATGTCAAAGGGTATGAACATCTTTATAGCCCTTTGGGCATAGTTCAAAATTGCTCTCAGGAATGGCTGGATCCATTCACAACTCCACCAGCAATGTAACAATGTTCCAATTTTCCCACATCCTGTCCAGCATTTATCATTTTCCTGTTTTGTTATTTTAGCCAATCTGATAAGAAAGATATGGTATCTAAGAGTCGTTTTGATTTGCATTTCTCTAATCAGTAGTGATTTTGAGCATTTTTTTCATATGCCTATAGAGATCTTTAATTTCTTCCTCTGAAAACTGTCTGTTCATATCCTTTGATCATTTCTCAATTAGGGAATGGCTTGTATTCCTATATATTTGGTTCAGTTCTCTGTATATTTTGGAAATGAGGCCCTTATCAATGACACTAGTTGTAAAGATTTTCTCCCAATTTTCTGCTTCCCTCCTAATCTTTGTTGCATTGGCTTTTTTTGTACAAAAACATTTCAATTTAACATAATCAAAATTATCCATTTT
>JAQQSZ010011718.1:0-12183 GCA_028646595.1 Phalanger gymnotis | reverse complement strand
AACCGCAAACTCAGTCCCGCAGCTTTTCCCACTAACCTTCTCTGATGTCTTTGCTCTTTGTGGGTTGAGAGGTCTGGTACATGCCACAGCTCAGTATTTCGGGATGCCAGGGCACTTTCCGCTCGTCTTCTGGTCTGGTAGGTCTGCGTCTGGTCTGTTCGCGCCCTGCGCGCTGGGCTCAGGGGGCTGGGAGGTCCCTGTGGGATAGGCCTTACCCAGAGACCATCCAGGCTGTCCTGGGCTGGGGCCCTGCTTCCCTCTGCCACTTTGTGGGTTCTGCAGCTCTAGAATTGGTTCAGAGCCATTGTTTTATAGGTTTTTGGAGGGACTTGGTGGGGAGCTCACGCCAGTGACTGCTTCCCAGCCGGCATCTTGGCTCCGCCCTATTCATTAGCAGCTAATTTCAAGAAGACATGTGCCTATGGGAAAATACAGAAACTAAAAGAGAAGAATGGGGCAGAAAATATTTTAGGTGAAGGAGAGAATAGAAAAACTGGGAAAATACATTATTTTCTCTTATTAGGCAAGCATACCCCAGACTTCTAAGTAGAAGGAAAAAGTAGATGAATTCCAGAAACAGATTAGAAAGCTGATACTTGATCAAACTGATAATCTCAATCAATAATATAATCTTTTTAAGAGAATCCAGTTATCAGACATCTTTCAGAACTTGTTGCTATTCACTTTTTGACCACTTATAAGTTTATTTTTAGCCTTACCTGTTGAGGTAGAGGGGATGGTGAAATATTATAAACAGGCTGGGCCACGGAATGTGTACATTTAGTTATATACTATATACTTTAAATATGCATAAAATGCAGACATATATATGTGCATATCTATATGTACACACATATCTGTATTTTAGTGAAGTTTCCAGATTTAATGCCTTAACATTCATTAATACTTTAATACTTGTTGGATATCCTTCATCCATCTATCCATCTATCTATCTTTCTATCTATCTACCTATGATCATTATGATTAGTATTATTTGTAGTATAATTAAAGTATTTACATACATCCAAATATATTACTTTAGCATACTATAATGATTTTTAAATGTTAGGAAAAAACTAGTTTTGTATTTTCCCTTTACCTAAAATAGTGAAAATGGATCATACTTTAAGAGATGAGGGTTTGATCAAGACTTTGAAGTGTATTTTCTTTAATCACTAGTTTGGTGGCAATTTAAGAAAACCTTTTAGGTTATTGATTGCTCCTGTAATTTATTTGCATCATTCAGTAATAAATATAAGAAATGATAAATCACCAGTGTAACTACCTTATGACCATGGCAGGTTATTACGGCCTTCTTGGCCTAGCTTCATTTGGTCAGTTAACCTTCCTGAGCTTTCATTACCTGAAGGGATAGCAGACAGGGGACAATAATGATAGACAGCAAGTTTTGAAGGGGAAAAAAAGCTGAGGGGAACTGAATAGTGTATGAGTCCATGTCTGCCTCCCTATGGCTCTGGGATAGATTTTTGACATTCAGCAAGGGCCACATGGGCATAGCCTCTGGAGCACTTATCTGAATCTTGTTTCAGCACTAGAGGTTCTGGGACAAATCAAAAACAATTGACATTTTAGATTCCAGGGAGCAGCATTGCCTAAAACCCTGCAACTGCTATCTTGCTGTCCCATTTGTTTATATAGCGTTGACAAGTAGAAGCATCCTGAATTTTCCAGAACTAGCAGTGCATTAATTACATGTATCTAGTTCTTCTTTTCCTAGAAGCCAGACATTTAAGATGAGAAACATTTCCCCCTCTCTATTCATACAGTTCTCAATATATAAGGCCACTGGTTTGGAATCTATTAACAACCTTTATTTTTTTTCCTTCTAAATAACACCCTAGGTAATGGCTATTAAATGAATCATAGCTTTTAAAGACAAAAATGGGAGTCACCAATTGAGACTGGTCAATTAGTATTTTTTTTTAATTAATAGGCTGATGTATACACAAATATAGATGCCAACAAAGTGAAAAAGCACAACCTATACAGTGAATCAATGATTTTTTTTTTTTGGTAACCAGCTGCTAAGAACAGGAAACTTGCTTGAAATCCTATTGGTATAACTGATACGCTGTTCTTGGTTGTGGTTCATAGACATAGATATCCATCCGTCTGTCACTTGCAGCTTGGGAAATTTACTTAAACATCAGTTTCCTCATCCTTTTTCTTCCCACCTGCCTTTCCTTTTCTTTCCCTTCCCCTCCTCTCCTCAATGGTAAAGCTCACTAATTCTGTGTATCCTGATCTGGTGTATACTATCATCTGCATAATATGCCCCCACCTCCGCCACCATTTTAGTTTGTTATTGCCTTGAATAAATGAGGTTTTTACTACTATTTGCTATGTGTTCATTATGGAATTGGCATTTATTGGGAAAGAAGTGAAAACTTGGATACATAGCTTGGATCATTCCTTCCCTTTAAAGAGATAGTGATCAGGAGCTCAACTTAAATTTAGAAATTGTTTTCCCCATATTAGGAACATTTAGGATTGGCATATGGATATAATTTCTGGTAACTTTTGTCTGAAGAGAACAGAGTGGCAAGGCTCTGGTACCAATCTCCTGCTTACCTTCAAAAGGAATCAAAGCATCCTTTTAAGAACTGTTCTTGGAAGGCACTGTAGAGTAAATGTTGACAAACTATTGCCAGGGATCAAATCTGACCCAGATGGTATTTTTATGTGGACCTTGACCTAACTTTTTTTTTACATTTAAATAGATTTTTATTGATTTTAAAAATGTAAATGAAGGCCAGATTTGGCCCTTGACCACTGCTATAAAGATATTTATTCATGCCCCCCTTCAAGAAAAAAGATAGGTGGATGTGTCATATAGATATATGACCTACATGGGCAACCCTTCAACTAAAATCTGGGTAAAATGTATCTACAGTATTTCATGATATCTCAATCTAGTAGTCATGTCAAAAGTGAAATGAATTTAATTCGGCATGACTTTTTCATGAGGAATCCATGCTGATTTTCCATGGCTATTACTCTCTATATCAAGCTATCAATAAATACCAATTTAATAATATTTTAGAATTTGTCCCCACCTTTAAGTAGCCTATTGTTTGTTGATGCCTTTCTCATTTTATAACTGGGAAACTTGTTCCTCACGTATTTGTCACATTTTCTGTGCACTGTGAGCTCTTAAAGATTAATTACTATCTGAGAAAACACAGCTGCCAGCCTTTTCAGTTCAATGGAATAGAGTTTCTCTGGATTTGGTGACTTCAACTCATAAACTATTCTACTGCTCTAATTATCTTGGGTTTTCACTGTTATTTAACCATGTTTCTTCCACCTATTATGTTACCAAAAATGGGTATTTCATGGTAGAGAAATAGCAAAACTAGAGTTCAGTTGTTCTTCCTTCTCTCTACCACATATACTCAGCCCATTAATACCACACAGTCATCATATCATTTCTTTAATCTTCCTTTACATAATATAAGTAAAAGAAAACCAAACAAATATAAAACTATTCTATCCAGTTTCAGTACCTTGGAATCACCCTTGAATCTTTCTTTCATATTTTCTGTCCCTTTCTACCCATTCAATCAAAAACATGTCTTATCCTTCATACTATATCTCACATATGTCCTCAACCTTCTTTTCTTACTGCCAATACAGCCTTAGGCTCTTCTTACTCTCCTGACTGTTCTTACTGCCTCTAGTAGACTCCTACTAGTAATTGACCTTATACATCAAACTAAATGAATTTTCCTAAAGTACTGTTCTGAATGTCAACAAATGAGATTAAATTTTTTTTTACATGTTCCATATTTTTTACAAAGAAGTGTCAAACTCATGGCCATACAAATGTTCTGCAAAACATATGAGTGTGCCCTAAAACTGATGAAAATGTAATTGGATAACATTTAATCAAATAAAGAAAAAATATAACAGATAATATTAATTTGTGGTTTTCTATTTGAGTTTGAGACCACTGGTCTAAAGTATCTTTCACCTTAACCCAGCATCCAAGGTACTCTATAATGTAATCCTGTCTGCTATTCAAACATTGTTTCCTACAACTTTTGTGAATTTTCTCTTTTCTAAAATTGGACTATTTTTGCTCCTTAAATACATAATAATTCCTTACTTTGCACCCCTCAACAATTTTCCCCACTGCTGGAATTTCTTCCTCTTCTCTTATTCCCTACATTTTCACTATTTGTCCAAATCCTAATCTTCTCTTCATGGTAAATATCTAGTTTTAGCTTGTTCACAAAATCCTTGTTGTCAGTGATGTCTTCCTCTGCTAAACTTTTGTTATAATAACTACTTGCATGTGGAATAATCTGATAATCACATCTACTATTTCTTTATATATCCTGTCTTTCCATTTAGGTTCTAAGAAATTCAAGGGAAAAAACAATATTTTACCTCTTTTTATCCTCTAACACTTAGCACTTTTAGGTGCTCATGGAATAATTTTTCATGGTGATGGCAAGGCTTATTAAGATAGACTGCATTTCATGAGATGTTGTACAATTGGCTTGAGCTTTTTTAGACATCAGAGAAATGGGACTAAACTTGTGTCACACATTATCAAACTGAATATTTCCATTGAAAATCTAGTTCTGATCTACAGGATTAGGAAGGATTAGATTGATTGTCACCGATGGTTGCAAGTGTTTCACCTTCTTTGCCATCGCTTTAGTTATTTCACTGAAAAGTCACTGGCCCTGTGTTATGTTGCCAGCATATTCACTTTTTGACAGCTTGAAATTTGAATGCATCAGTGTCTAGCTCGTAATATCCTGACAGATTATGCAGTGGATATAATCCTAATAAAGCTGCCTGCTGCCCCCAACCTCAATACTCTAACTTCTATATGGGCCTCACTGAAAAGCAAACATGTCCTGATTTAACTACACAGTCTGGCTTTAACCACACCACAGGCCCCCAGACTCAATCTTGGGCCTCACTGAACAGCAGGTCCATTGCCCCTATCTATCTATTGCCTCCCCAACTCAATATCCGAACTTCCTCATATATGCTTCACTTCCTCACTAGAACAGTAGGTGTGTCCATGAACTCATGTCCCACTAGAACAGCAGACATATCCATGTGATAGAATCCCAGCCATTCCCTCTACCTAGACACTGCCTCTAGACCCATTTTCATATTTCTCACACAAACAGTACATGTGTCCATGCACTCAGTCATAACCACATCCATCTACTCTCAGATAGGACTACAATAGTCAACCAATCAGAAAGCAGCACCACCGGAATGCCTAAGCAGGATCTGGATGCCAAAACAATAGAAGGGACTTTCTCTAAGCAGGCACCTGTGAAGCAATAGCAAAAACCATCCTTTAGAAGAGGTTAGAATGTAGAAAGGCTTATTATAATACCATTATCATATATTGACAAATTGACATTTAGGCTTTTCTATATACATTATCAGTAATCACAAACACAGTTCCACTGAGGCCAGGACCCCTCCCCCATTACCTAATCCTTTGACAAATACTTCCTGACTTTTTAATATTCATAATTTCTATTGTGTAATGAGCATCATTACACTATCACCTGTCTTGTCTTACTGAAGTTGCCATTTCTCTTGGAACCCAATCTGCTTCCTGAGAGGCATCATTCTCAATAAATGGCTTTGCCTCAATTGGAGACAGCCTGAATCTGAATTCTTTCAAGATGATCCCCACCCCACAGTACATCATGAAACCAGAACGAAATTAGTTGTTAGGTTCAGATTATAAGGTACAGGAAGTGACTAGTGGAAAAAAAACATAGTTATGAAATGGGGTAAGATTTATTGTAAGTATACTATGACATATGTGTCAAGCAGCAATCCCATCAACCAGGGAATCACTGAAAGCCCAAACCAGCAAACCATATATTTACCTCATGAGTATTTTTACTATTGTCCTCATTTAAATCTTGTTACTGAAACCAGATGGCTCCAGAGGAGAAAATGAGACTGGTGACCTTGCACAGCCTTCCCTTATTTTAATCCAATTCACTTGCAAGTCATAGCATCAACTTCCTTATGTCATGGTCCTTTTCAAGAACAAAGGATAAAAACAACCTGTGATTAGTCCAAGCTGCCCCACTGGGGACCCAACTGGACAGTTCCAGTTGGGAAACTCAGCTTCTTCCTTCCTTCCTTCCTTCCTTCCTTCCTTCCTTCCTTCCTTCCTTCCTTCCTTCCTTCCTTCCTTCCTTCCTTCCATCCCTACCTCCTGTTCTTCCCCTCCCTCCCCTCCTCTCTGTCCACCACTGATATCATGCCTTTACCTGTGGGTGCTCTGCCCAGAAGAATGTAAATTTTGATGGTTGAAACCTAGCAATAAATCTCAGGTTTTACTGGCTTGATTTCTTTATTTAAAAAGAAACCTTAAACCCAATTTACTCTGGCTCTGATTGGTTGGCCAAGAATAGGTCCAGACCAACTATCACTTAGTGGTCATTGTTTGGTCTTGGATGACTCAGAGTGAATATAAATAGTAATTGTTTCTGTTTTGGCCAGAAACCCTTGGGGTCTAATGCCTCCTAGATTGATTTTTTTCTTGATTAGGTAAAAGGGGGCATTTCTTGGCTCATTTTTAACTAGCCTTCATCATGAATAGGAACAAAGGACAAACAAGAGGAGCAGCAGCAACAACAACAACAATTTTTATTATTGTCCCTGAAGCAGGAAACAGAAAAAAAAAAAAACATAGTTAACCCCAAGTTCTGGTTGTCTTGTTTCCATGGTTCACAGCAAGACTATATCAGTCTAAGAGTAAATGGTGGTAGTCAAGACATTATCCTGGTCCTGAGAGATTCTTCATGCATTTTGGGGAGGAGGGTAATGCTTAGTTCTTGTAGTCCATAGGTACTAGGAAGAAACAAGAAAATTCCCACAGGGTGCTAATAATGCAAAACAAAAAATGTATTATTTAACTGAATTTTCCATTCCAGAGCTAAAAGGGGGAAATAACATTGAGATGAGATTTATTCTCTGCTTAATTTATTATTTTTTTTTTACCATTTCCATTAGTAGCTGTTAACACTATTATTAAGCCAATAGGTTACATAATAGATAGTGCCTCTTGACTTAAATTCAGATCCAGGGATTCCTCAATTCAAATCCTATGTAAGCTTTGCCACTTTGAACAAGTTACTTAACTTCTCTTACCCTCAATTTTCTCATCTGTAAAAGCCATTTAACTTTTCCTCTTTTATTTCATGTAACAGAAAAAATTCATTAGACAAATGAATATAAGCCATAAACTCAGTTTATGCTGATGAAATTAGCAGTACACAAGCCATATTAGGGAGCTTGTCAGATTACTTTATTCTTCTATTATTCATAAAGAAATGTCACAGAGCTATGTAAATCAGCTCTCTACACTTTTGGAAGGCTCTATGAGATAGAAATCTTGAATCTCTGAAAGCTTCTAACTGCCTGGATTCTAATCCATCTTTCGATACTCTCTCATTTCTGTGTTATAAAAGATGTAGAAGGAGAGAGATAAGTAAAGGGAATAACAGGGGAACTTGATAGTGGGGTAAAAGCTACTGTTTTTAGTTCTTTGTTTATATGGGCACAAGTATATAACTGAAACTCATGCATTGCTGTAAGAAGGGATATTATGTATATGGTTTTGTTCCCACAGAATTTATTGGGAGATAAGCAATACTCCCAAACTGTGAGGGAAGTTTGCTTATCTTACTTTACTAAAACAATGGTTCTCCTGTCACCAGGGGAACTAGAAAGGTTAGGCTGGGACAACCAGTGTAAGCCTAAGGGGTCATGCCAGGTCACAAGTATTCTCACTACCATGCCTACATAATCTGCATAAGAAAGCAGTGTAAGGTAATGAAGAATGTAACACTAAAGAGTCTGGCCTAATCCTAACTGAAGGAGAAGGTAGAACTGGTTAACCTCACTCTTGCTTCTGTATCATTGTGGATGTTCCTACTGAGCATCACACCAGCTTCCTCATAAGAAGTTTATCAAACACCTTCCTCTGCCCTCTCTAAGTTTGTTTTTTTTTTTCCATGAGAATGGGTCTACCATGTAGATCATCCTAAATACATGAAGCCAGGAAAGCAATGAGCTGGGTAAGCATGCTTGGGCTTAATTCTTGACCCTGCCTAGGGAGTCCTGTGATCCCCACAACTGTTTCTCACAATTCCAAAATTTCAATCTGGAAAGACCTTAGCTGACATTTTCATTTTTTCTTTCATTGTCAACGAAAAAACTGAGGTTTAATGAAGCTTTAATGAATTCACTTGCATAAGGTCACACATAATAGTAGGAGATTAGAACCTCAAGTAAAGATCTGAAATTGATGGAATTTTCTTAGTTTTCAGCTATATATACTTATAGCTATATACTAATTTAATTACATTATTTAATTTTTAACTCTTTAATTCTGATATTTCCTTAATCAACAAATATTTATTAAATACTAAATGTATTCAAGGAGGTTTTCTGTGCCTAGAAAACTTTATCTCTTTAAACCACTCAGAAATCGGTCACATTACTCCCTCATGCCTCATATATGAGCCCTGGGACCACTCTGCTTTGATTATGTCAGTATGAGGTGGGCTTTGGAAACCAACTCTAGAGCCACCCACCTCAAAAGGCTTACTCTAGACTGAGGTGGGCCAGAATTTTCTGGGTTTCCTTTTTAGGTCAGGGAAATTATAAGTATCAAATAACTTGAGATTTCTTGGAATCTCCCATCTTCTAGTTGTTCCCTAGTTTGAAATATAACCTTGGTTAATATAAAATTCTATGAAGTAGGATAGTAAAATGAATACTTCTTAATCCATACACCTAGAGTCCTTTTAGACTCCCTAGAGATGCTCAAAACTTCCATTTGAAGAATAGGAGGCATATTAATCTACAGGTGAAAGAGAATCATCTAACTTACCTGCCATGGTTCCACTCACAGAGAAGTCAGATGACACTAGGTCACTGACAGAATATAGAGGACTTGAGTTTGAGCTGCACCCCTTCACTTAAGAGATGTGTGCCCTTAGAGAAGGGCATGTGTATATGTGCAAATGTGTGTGTGTGCATGTGTGTGTAAAGAGACAAAGAACAAATGGAGCTATTGTCTGCAAAAAAAAAAAACTGATTATGGAAAACACAGTAGAAGATTAGTTATGTACATAAAGCATCAAATGCATAAATAGTAAAATATTAAAATAACTTGAATACTAGACTTATTATAGTATATATCCTTGTATCTTTCTTGGGGAACATTGTTTGATCCCTGTAATGTGCACATTGTTTTGTGCGTGTGTGTGTGTGTGTGTGTGTGTGTGTGTGTGTGTGTAGAACAAATATTATTTTGCTAATTTGAAGATTAGCTTAGAACAGATAAATAATTTAACTATGGACAGAAACTACTTAGTGTTGGATTCATAGATTACATGAGTCTAAGTCCAGAATTATTTCCACTTTAAAGAATATTATCAACGAATATGTTTTAGCATCATCAGTATCACTATAATTATTTATCTACCCATCCAGCCATCTACATACATATATACATGTAAATCTCTTTTATGTGGATTTATGAAAATGTAAATATCAATATACATATATCCATCTATAAATTTCTATATGAATTTTGATCTGCACAAATATGTGTAAATAGCTATGTACATAAATATAGAAGAAGACAAATGTAACTGTAACTACTTTGTAGCTACTTTCTATCTATTCTCTCTCTCTATCCATAGACAGTTTTAATTATTCATATGGATAGGTTCCAATTAATGTGACTAGGGAATCCCCTGAAGAGTCCACATGATTTAGTTTGCACTGAATATTTCCAGCTAACTGGAAGCAATTGCCATTTTTTGCATATGATAGAATTTTAAATAGTACAAATTCAAATACGAGTGACCAATTCAGGGAATTTATTATTTGCATTAACTATATATATAAATACACACACACACACACACACACACACACACACACACACACATATATATATAATGTGTGTGTATGTCCATATACATACAGTATACATATATTATACATATGACTATATGTATATGAGAATAAATATTACATACAGGCAGCTCCCTGCCCCACACCCCCTTTCCAGCTTCCCAGGCAGTATGGCTGCCACAGCCATGATGTTTACTTCAAGTTCTGTGTATAAGTGGCTGTTGAAGGATGAAGACATGACCAAAGTGGAGTGTGAGACTCCACTTTGAAGAAGTGAAGAAGTAGACATGACATCTTTGACTCAATGTGTTTGCAGGAGGACCTGCTACAAGGCATTTATGCCTATGGTTTTGAGAAACCATCGGCTATCCAACAGCATGGTGTCAAACAAATTATTAAAGGAAGAGATGTCATTGCACAGTCTCAGTGAGTACAGGCAAAACAGCAACATTTGGCATTTTAATTCCCTAGTGTTCGGATATTCAGGTGCCAGAAACCCAGGCTTTGATCTTAGCACCGAACAGGGAGTCAGCAGTACAGATTCAAAAGGGTCTTATTGCTCTGGGTGATTATATAAATGTCCAATGTCATGCCTGTATTGCAGTGGGGGATAAATATTGGTGAAGATATCAAGAAACTGGATTATGGGCAGCATGTCGTGGATGGTGCACCAGGTCATGTATTTGATATGATTCGTCACAGAAGTTTAAGAGCCTGTGTGGTTTTGGATGAAGCTTGGAAATGCTTAATAACGGGTTCCCGGAACAAATTTATGATGTATACAGATACCTGCTTCCAGCTACCCGGGTGGATTTGTCAGTGCCACATCGGCTCATAAGATCTTAGAAATGACCAATAAATTCATGACATTCAATTTGCATCTTGGTAAAATGATGAATTGACTCTTGAAGGAATCAGGTTTTTTTTGTGACAGTAGAAAGGGAAGAATGGAAATTTGACACTGTGTGATCTTTATGATACCTTGACAATCACTCAAGAACTTGTCTTTTGTAATACAAAGAGGTAGGTAGACTGTCTGACAGAGAAGATGAGAGAAGCCAACTTCACTCATTCATCAAAGAATCTAGATCTGGTACAAGCCAAGTACTAATTTCTACAGACATCTGGGCCAGAGGATTAGATGTTCTTCAAGTTTCTCTTATCATTAACTATGACTTACCCAATAACAGAGAATTATACATACACAGATTTGGGAGATAAGGTCAATATGACCAAAAATGTGTTGTGATTAATTTTTTTTTAAAATGATGACATCCATATTCTCAGAGGTTTTGAACAGTACTACTCAACTCAAATTGATGAAATGCCCATTAATGTTGCTGATCTCATCTGAGGAAACAACCCTGAAAACCAGTTGGAGGTTATTTCCCTAGTTTTATACCACATTTGGAAGTTGAAGAGCTTAATGTATGCCATATAAGTACAACTTTTATTTGATAAGAGGGTTCATTTGTGTTAAAATCTCTTCACCAAATTCCTGCCCCACAAGCTATTCTTTGTGAGATTTCTCATTGGAAAAACCACTGACCTGGAAAATAGATCCAGGAGAGATAATTTAAAAATTATTGGGCTACCTGAAAGCCATGATCAAAAAATGAGCCTAGATATCATCTTTCAAGAAATTATCAAGGAGAACTGCTTTGATATTCTAGATACACAGGGCAAAACAGAAATTGAAAGAATCCAACGATCGCCTCCTCAAATAGATCCCCAAAATAAATCTCCTAGGAATATTGTCGCCAAATTCCAGAGCTCCCAGATCAAGGAGAAAATACTGCAGGCAACCAGAAAGAAACAATCTGAGTATTGTGGAAACACAATCAGAAAAACTCAAGGTCTAGCAGCTTCTACATTAAGAGATCGAAGGGCTTGGAATACGATATTCTGGAGGTCATTGGAGCTAGGATTAAAACCAAGAATCGCCTACCCAGCAAAACTGAGTATCATGCTCCAAGGCAAAATATGGATTTTCAATAAAATAGAGGACTTTCAAGCTTTCTCAGTGAAAAGACCAGAGCTGAATAGAAAATTTGACTTTCAAACACAAGAATCAAGAGAAGCATGAAAAGGTAATCAAGAAAAAGAAAAAGAAACTGCAAAGGACTTACTAAAGTTGAACTGTTTTGTTTACATTCCTACATGGAAAGATGATATGTATGATTCATGAGACCTCAGTATTAGAGTAGCTGAAGGAAATATGCATGTGTA
>JAQQSZ010011717.1:0-12183 GCA_028646595.1 Phalanger gymnotis | reverse complement strand
TGGAAATGGGGAGAAAATCTGTAATTCAAACGCATGTGAAAATCAATGCTGAAAACTAAACATATTAAAAATAAATTAAAAAAAAAAAAGCTCATCATTCCCAATGCTTACTCTTTTTCCATGTCAGCAAGAATTCTTTCTTTTTCTAGAAATTGTTTTAATCAAACAATTCCTTGTTAAAGCCCCGAAACTTCCCATCTTCATCCACAAATTATAGTGACTTCTGCCTACTAACTAGAAGAACCTAAGTCAAAGGTGAAAACACAGTTTCTTAGACTGACTGAAAAGGGACTATCACTAGGGATATTTTCCTCCTCATCTAAGTAATCTCAGGATTAAAAAAAAAAAAACGTAACAACAAAAACAATCCTTTAACAGATATGCCATGAAAGTGGTCAATATACATCCATATGCTGTGGATAATCAAAAAAACATAAACTGATCACGACTGAGATGTTATTGCAATTGCTCAACTCACCTCTTCATTTTAAACAGATGAATACATGAAGGCACAATTTAATAAGGAAAAAAGTTTAAAACTGCTTACACCTATATGGCCTTTTACATTTATTATTCCATTTGATCTTTAAAACAAAACTGTGAGGTGGGTCTTTCAAGTACCACTGTCCACCTTTACAGATGTGGAAACTGAAGTTCAGTGTGGTTAAGGACCTTGCAAAGGCTCTCTAATTTGGACATATGTCCTGGATAGGAGCATGGCATAATGGAAAAAACAGTGGACCTGGAGATCAAAAGACCTAGGTTTTAATTCTGGCCCTACCACTTACTCATTTTATGAACTTAAGCAAGTAACTTTAATGAAAATTCAATTCAACTAACATTTATTAAGCACCTACTATGTACAAGACATAAAACAAAGTGATAAAAAGCTATAAGCCATTATAATTATGGGTAATTAAAGTAAATGTCAAGCCCATTACCAGCTACATTCAGGTTTTTTCAGTCCCTATAAATTAGGCCAGATCATTCATACTGACAAATGGCTTAAAAAAATAAACAAAAAGTACCCCTCTCTTTTAACACTCTTCTCAAGCTACCAGAGTCAAAAAATTTCTTTCTAAATGTCACTGATCATAATCGAGATTCTCCTCCCTCGAGCATTGTGAAAAACCCAGCTGTATATCCTAGAGGAATAATATAATAGACAAATCAGTTTTAACAATAATAAAAAAAAACTCTCCCTCACAGCACAAAAAACAACTGACATAGCAAAGCAAATAAGCAGAAGAAAGAAAACAACTAAAAGAAAGTGAGCAGGGAACTTTCCTGACAAGGATTCTCAAAGGTTTCTGTTGGCTTGGAATACAGCTAGCACTAGGAGAAAGGCAGAGTATCAGCACAGGCATGCTAATTAGTGACTGTACACAATCATTAGGAGATGAAAAGGAATATCAAGATCATTTATTCCTGTAGTTCAAAGAGAAACAGAAGCCACTAACTTATACATGAGGATCCCTACCGGGCCACATACTGACTTAGTTTTAAAATGTAATATTATCTATGTTTTATTGTATTTTTACTTATTTTGTTAAATATTTCTCAATTACATTTTAATCAGGCTTGGGCCACGCTCGGAAGTACTGCAGAGATATCTAACACCTGTGATTTACTTCAATGCCCTCATATTACTGGTTCAGAGAGTAATGACTTGCTGAAGATCACGCAATTAAGTTGGAGAACCAGGACTTGAACTTCTGACACTACGTTCAATCTATCAAGTATTTATTAAGTTCATACTACATAGCAGGTTCTAGGGAATTAAAGCCAGAAACAAAAGTTTCTGCCCTCAAGAAATGTCCATGTTATTACAAAAGATGGCATACATATACATTACACACACAAACACCATTTATGAGTGTATACAGATATATATGTGTAGACACACATACACATATAAATTTGGGAGGCACTATGAGGTTAGCAAGATCAAGAAAGTTTTCACATAAAAAGTATTACCTGAGCTGAGCTTTGAAGGAAATACAGATTCTGAGAGGCGGAGGTGAAGAAAGGAACGCATTCCAGCCATGAAAGGCCACTTGTACAAAGGTAAAGCTATGGGGGAAAAAGTGTCATGGTGGGAGAGAACCAGTATCAATTTGGTTGGAAAGTTAGGTTGGAGACAAATTGTGAAGATCTTCCAAGCCAAAGGTTTGTATTTGATCCTAGGGGTAAAAGAGTCTCTCTAGTTCACTAAGAAGGGTCAGACTTGTGCTTTAGTATTATTAACACTTAGGAAGCTATGTGGAGGATGAACTGGAGAGGCGAGAAACTTGAGGCAGAGAGACTCATTAGAAAGATATTGCAATAGTACAGGCAAGAGAGGTAATTAGGATCTGAAAAAAAAAGTGATTAAGAGCAGAGACAGAAATGGATGTAAGAGATGCTATGGAAACAGAATCAACAAGATTTGGCAACAGAATGGATGTGCAGGTTGAAGGAAGAGTAATGGATCACAGGTAACAGCAAGGCTGCACACTTGGGTGACTGGAAGAAGATAGTGGTATTCTCAGAACTTCAAAATAGGGAAATTTGGAAGAGGACTAGATCTGGGGAAAAACATAATGAATTCTGTTTTGGACATGCCCGATTGTCTTTTCCACTATACTTTCCTGGGAGAAGAATAGAAAAGGACCTTAGCAGCCAAAGTTTGGATCTGGGTACCATCAAGAGAGCAAGCTATCTATTTTCTTGCAGCAAGGGTGGTTAGAAGATGCCACAAACATCTCCCCTACCCAATAAATTCCAACAATTTTTTTATTGTCTCTAGGATAAAACAAACACTGGAGTTTTAAAGTCCTTCACAAGTTGACCCCAACCTACCAGATTCATTACTCTAGTCAGACTTCTCTCTGCTGTTGATACATAGGATCCTGCTCTCATCTTGATGCCTTTACACTTATTTCTGAACTTCTCTAACCCTCTCTAACCCTAGGATGCACTCCTACCTCAGAATCCCTCCCTTCCTTCATGATACAACAGCTCAAGCTTCACTTTCTACACAAAGGCTTTCCAGATCCTACCCAAGTGGTAATACCCCAACTACTTTGGATTTATTCTGTATTTCTTTACATGAGCATTCCAGGAAAATCTGGATTAGAGTCAGGAGATGGAATGTCTTGTGCAAAGAGCAGTAAGGTGGATCATACATGATTCTATAATAATATGTAAAAAGAACTCTTGTATCTAAAATAGAATTTTTGATACTACAAAACGAAGTTGACTACCATCTGGACACTTACTACAAAAATATTTTATGCATACTAGGTTAGGAATCTATTTTGGACAGGAAATGGCTCCTTTGCACCTTGAGAATCCTCTCTTTCAAAAACGGTAAAAATTCCCAGACTATTGCTGAGTTTTGCCTTATATACAAAGTGGATAACAGAAAAACATAGAAAATTAGAATCACAACAAAATTAAGTTCAATCAACTTTCAACAATTTGGTGAATAATTATCTAGTTTGTAGATTGCTTTGATCCCTTTTCTTCCTTTTAAGTCAAGATGACTAATTAAAAAAAAAACAATGTTAGCATTTTAAAATCGCTAACAAAAGAGAATTTCATAGGGAGCAGCAGATTTAGAAAAAAGGAAGAAGTTATAGCAACTGGGTGATATGAAATTTATGAATTGTCAAACTTATTTATTTCTGCTACCTCTTTCTCCTACTAGCATGAAAAACTGTAAATAGAAATGGGAGCACTAATTACTGAAGACATTACACTTCTGAAACTAATCAAGCACTCTCTGGTTAAAAGCATAATGTCCTTAACTATACACAGTCAGATACAAGACCAATTCAATTTGGGATTATGAAGGATAAAGAAGAAGAAAAGAGAAAGAAAAGAAGTTACTGTTTAGTGAGAAAGAAGCTAAATGTAATAAACAGGTCTAAGAGCAGAAATTAACAATTTTTAAAAAATACTAGTTTGATAAGCAGCTGCACTGAGAGGCTAAAGTGATGCCAAAAAAAGAAAGTAGGAGGAAATCAATATGCTTTCTTTGAGAAGTGGACAGCAGGAATGTTGCACTGAACAATAATGAGGACCTGGGGTTAGCAATCATATTGTCACGTTCAATGGATCTGACAGTTTGTCTCTGGAAGAGAATTTTTTCATCACATCTAGAAATAAATGTACTGTCCATGAAAAAAGTGAATTTTTGCTCCCTAGGTGTTATATACCTGCAAAACATTCAAATTAAGATGGGAAAAAGACTTAAGATCTCTTGGCAAAACCCAACACACACTAAGGACTTCCCAGGAAAGATCTGTTTATCATTGAAATACTTAACTGACACTAACCAAATTAAAGAACTCTCTTAATTTCTAAAGCATTTCCACATTATCAATAATAAGCAAGATTTTAGGGCTTACGTATAGCTAATTTTTATACAAAATTTTAAGGAGAAAAAGATTTTCCAAGAAACACAGTGTGTTGAAAAGGTTCCTGGATTTCAAATACATTAGACATGGTTTTAAATGCTATCTTTGCTACTTATGACCTATGTGACCTCAGGAAAACCACGCCTAAATTTTCTCATCTATAAAATGGAAGGAATGAAGAGGATAAGGAGACAGGGAGTGGGGACTAAATAACCTCAAAGATTGTATATATCTAGACAATCTTTAAGGTCTCTGACACCTCTAAATAGCATGAACAGAACATATTATCTCATTGATTTTCCTAACAACTTTGTGAGGGACACAGTACAGGCATCATTCCCATTTAAAGATGAGGAAACGGAAATCCAGAGAAGCTGGATGATGGGCCCACAATCATAGAGCTAATAAGCAGCATTTGGGATTCAAACCTAGATTTCCCTACTCCAAGTAGAGCATTCCTCCTACTATGCCACGCTGCATCAGATCTCAATGAGATCTTGTCATTTAGCTTGCTACAACATGTTCCTTACTAAAGTCATACTTTTATTCATGCCATTCCCCTCTTTTGTTCTCGGGCCTGCAGGATCTTGGATTTAGAATAGTACTCTTCACATACTGGGCACACAATGTCGAGGAGTAATTTATTGTAATGTAGCAGGCTTGATTATTGCATGCCAACTCCACTCTGCCAATAGATAGGTCATCGGCTTCATTTGCTTTTGTTGTTATGGGTTTCTCTTTACAGTAAAACATCAAAATTTCATGAACTAGGGCTACCATCTCCTTTGGCCAAGAGCTAAGAAAGAAAACTGAATGTGGATTTTAAAACAGTAGACATTTCCTAAAAATAAGTCTTTCACAAAGCAATTTAACATGCCCACTTTCAGGCTTTAAGTATGCTTAGAATAACACCCATGATAATAATGGCACAAGGTTAGGATGCTAAACATTAAAAAAAATATGACAGGTATAAATGGCACCTGAAGATGTTGACTATACTTCATTAGAATCACAAAATCTCTGTATCTGCTGAGTAATTCACCCAAACAAGCTATCACCTAGCCTTAGAGATGCCACCAAATTATTATATATCTTGGACTGTTGAAGCTGTTCTTTAACTATATATTCCATGGTTTGTTTTTCCTTAATCACCATAAAATATTTATGTTTAATTGCGCAAGCATATTTTCTGGTAAGTATTGATTTTTCTGCTTCTGCTTCATTGACTACCTTAAAAGCCTTTAATTGTGCAGATCACAACAAAATGTGGCAAGTCCTCAGAGATGAAAGAACCAGATCATCTTCCTTGTCTCTCGAGGAACCTGCAAGCTGGCCAAAAGGCAACAGATAGAATGGAACATGGAATAGCTAACTGAATTAAGACAAAGGAGTACAAGGCTGTATATTGCCACCTTATTTAACTTATATGCACAGTACATCATGCAAAATGACAGACTGGACAAATCAAAAGCCAAAATTAAGGTTGCCTGGAGAAACATCAACAATCTTAGATGTGCAAACACCACTCTGACAGCAGAAAGGGAAGAAGAATTAAGACGCTCTTTGATGAGCGTAAAAGAGGAGAGTGTAAAAGTTGGCTTGAAGCTTAACATTAAAAAAAAAGATCATGGCAACTGGTCCCATGACTTCCTGGCAAAGAGAAAGAGAAATGGAAGCACTGTCACATTTTATATTCTTGGGCTCAAAAAGCTTGCACCTTGGAAGAAAAAGCTATGGGAAATCTAGACAGTATGCTAAAAAGTAGTGACATCACCTTGCCAACAAAGGTCCAAATCATCAACATTACGGTTTTTCCAGTAGTAATATGTGGCTGTGAGAGTTGGATTGTAAGGAAAGCTGAGCACTGCTGAACTCTTAATTTCGAATTGTGGTGCCGGAGAAAACTTTTGAGAGCCTTCTGGACAGCAAGGACATCAAATCAGTCAATGCTTACAGAAATTAATTCAGACTATTCATTGAGAGGACAAATACTGAAGCTAAAGTCTGTACTCTTTGGCCACATAACGAGAAGACAGGATTCATGACTCTGAAGTTGGGAAAGATTGAAGGCAAAGGGAGAAGGAGATGGCTGAAGATGAGATAGTGTCAAGGAAGCAAGAATATGAGGTTGGACAGACTTCAGAAGACAATGAATCATAGAAGGGCCCAGCATCCTATGGTCTATGGGGTCACCAAGAGTTGGATATGACTGAACGAATGGACAACTGATTTTTCTAGTAACTTTTATAATTTTCTAGTGACATTCATTAAATGTTCCAGTGACCCTAAATCATTAAAACGAATTTGATAAGGTGTCTTTATAATTAATCGACCTACTTAACCATCTTCTCTTTATTAGAAATTTGCTTCTTTAAAAGAAATTCCACAGCACCACATAATTTTAGGCAGTTAGTATGTGGCAACACAAGGTATAAAAAATCCTTATCAAGACACAAATAATCTGGATTCAGACACTTTAAACCATCTAATCAAAGATATCTGTTTCACCATATATTACTATAATAGGTAAGCTTATGAATGTGATAAAATATGAAAGTTCATCCTGAAAATATATAAAAATCCATTGAAATTCAAAGTCTGAACACTAGTCTTTGGTGTGAGTAAGCCTATTTAACCTCTATTCTATTTAACCTCCTCTCATAACAGTAAGTTTGGTATCTCTTAAATCCTAAGCCAGGGTTGGGGAACCTATAGCCTCGAGGATACATGTGGCCTCTAGGTCCTTAAATGCAGCCCTTTGAATCCAAACTTCACAGAACAAATACCCTTAATAAAAGCATTTGTACTGTAAAACTTGAACTCAGTCAAAAGGCCACACAAACTCAGTCAAAAGGCCACACCCAAGGACCTAGGCCACATGTGGCCTCAAGGCTGCGGGTTCTCCACCCCTGGCCTAAGAAATCCAACTACATGTATCAACATGAAAGAAGGAAAGTGATGAAGCTGAGTAGTAAAGCAAGGCTTAAAAGATGTGTTTCATCATACCCAGAGATAATTTTAGGGTGAGCCAATAAGGCAAGGAGTGATTGGAAATTTTGTCAGGTTAGGATAAAAGATTTTTAAAAAAGACTAAAGATATGAAATAACTGTAGCAATTGACTTATTTTTAACTATTTGCTTCTTCTTTAGTGAAGATTATTTTGTCTTCCCACAACACATAAGATTCTGTATTTTCTCAATTAGCTATTTCTGTACACTGGCATATACAATACAATTTTGGCAAGAAAATAAGACGATTCATCAGGTGACACAGGGGTAAGGTAGTAAGGAGACCAACATAGGCGGTTCTTACAACAAAGAGGATTGCAGGGGGAAAAGGACACACCGAGAAACAGCCTGAGCTAGTGTAGTGCTGAACTCAGACTCTGTAACGAAGTAAAATACTACCTTTGACAACTGACTATGTCACTATAGCAAGTTCCTTCACCTCTTAGTACATAAACAGATAATGCACATAAAACACTTTGCAAAGCCTCAAATGCAGCTCAGTGGCACAGCACACAGAATGCTGGTCTTAGAATTAGGACGACTGGAATTCAAATTTACCCTCAGACGCTTCCTGGCTGAGCTGTCCTTGGCATGTCACCTAAGTTCTTCCTGCCTCAGTTTCCCCACATGTAAAATGTGGGGATAATGATAGTGCTGATCACCCAGGATTGTTGTGAAGATCAATAAAATAATCAACTAGCATTTATTAAGCACTTAATGTATGCCAGGTATTGTGCTAAGCACTGGGGATAGTGAAAAAAGAAAAGGAAAAGAACACATGGACAATACATGTAAAACATCTTAAAAACTTCAAAGTGCCATGGAAATGCTATTATTACTATTACTGTTCTGTGTCATATACATGCCAGTTATGATGATGATTATGACAAATTCCCCTCAAATAAAACAAGTGTTGTTTTCAGATATTATGATGTTTATTATCAAGAAAACTTAAAGAAACTTGCACTGGTAAAACAAAAGCTATTTCAAATGAAACCATCCAAATGCAAATCATTTCCACATGCTCCACAGTCAGAAATAAAGAATAACAAACATATGGCCAGTGGGAGGGAGAGGAAGAAGCGGAAGAAGAGGAGAGCACAATGTCTCTCTTGCCCCAAGAAATTGTTTCTTAATTCACCAGGGATTAAAAATTTGTACAAAAACACAAGTTCAAATCCAGACTCAAGACACTCAGCTGTATAACACCGGGCAAGTCACTCAACCTCTGTAAGCCTTCTTCATCTGTAAAATGGTGATAATAAATAGCACCTACCTCACAGCGTTGTTTTGAAGCCCAGATGACCATCGTGTACCTTGCTTTGCAAACCTTAAAGAACTATATGCTCGTGTTTTTAAAAAAGTAATGAACAGGTATTGCTAGTTACTTATAATATACCTAACACTGAGAAGTAGAAAACTTGTCTTTGAAGACAGTTTCATGAAAGATGAGGGACATGAACCAAATCTTGAAGAAGGCACAGGACTTGTTTACAGAGTGGAAAGGAAGTAGGGCATTTTTGACCAGGGAAAAGAAAAGATATAAGCTCCTTAAATGGTAGGAAACCTTGTTTGTTTCTGTATCCCTTTGCACGCAAAAAGTGCTTAATAAATGCTTACTAAAATTAACTGGGGAGAAAAAAGCAGAGTAGAGCAGTTAGCATGACTGGAGTGGAAGATCAATGTGGGAGAGTAATGGATCTTAGCTGACCTTTGTATCACTGTACTGAAGTAACAGGTGCTTAATATTTCTAAAATCTGAATTCTTTCTGGCCCCTGAGCAGGTGAAGGGCATTAAACTATAGACCATAAACTGGATTCCCGTGTGGTGGCACCTTCATGATTTTGTCACAGCATACCCACCACAGCATTCCTGCAATTCTTTCTTATATTACTTAAAAGCTGCTACTTACTGTGGCTTGTCACCCATAAGTATGATGCTCATTATTAGATACAGATCTATCTAAGATTATCATACAGATTATCTAAGAAAAAGATATCGTTCAGACTTACCATCTTTGTTTAGTCGCTGCTTTCTTTGTCTGTAGAGGAGAAGCTTGTTGTGAACATATGGCAAAAGAAACTTGACACACCAACTCTCCACACCAAGTTTATTCTCAACCAAGATTATTGGACTCCGATTGTACCGAGCTTCAGGACAGGGAATTAGTCCTATTTCATCTCTTAACATGAAAAACACATAAGAGAGTTAATGGTATGCTACAGTTTTATAATTAGAATTGTTTTTAAAAATATAAACACATACCAAGTACAGAAACATTTTCCTCACTTAAAAATACAGCTTATATAATAGCTTGTAATTAATAATATAAAAGTTTAACATGTTATATGATACATATAATGCTACATATTAATGATAAAACAAGTTTTATTACTTTACAAACACAAAGTACAAAAGATTGTATATAAAACTGTGAATCTTTATTATGTACTTAAATAAAGAGTTCCTAAGTTCCTCCCATTTTCTCCTCATTTCTCCCTTAGTGTATTTTTTACTTCCATTTCTTTTCATTTCCTTCTTAAAATCATTAAACTGAACAAAGCCACCTCAGGCTCTGTATTTGTCTTTCTTAAATCCCTCTATGACACTCAAAGACAATAAGACCCTAAATGGACCCTTGCCTCTTCTCCCCCATTAGGAGAAAGCAGCTTATCATTATTTAGCCCTATCCAATTACTCAAATGTATTTGCTTTCCTAGATTTCTTGTCTCCTCTGTTTGTACTTCAAAATCTAGACAGTTCTGGTCTTTACATAAAGAATACTTGAAAGTCTTCCATCCTATTAAAGATCCATCTTCCTCCTATAGGATTATACTAGTTTTGCTGGGAAAGTTATTCTTGATTTTATTATCTTTTGTAATATCATATTCTAAGATTTTGTCTCCTTTAAAATATTTGTATCATAGTATTATGTGATTCAGACTGTAGTTCCTTAATACAATTTTTTTTTTCTTGGCTCCTTAATTTTTTTATTTGACCTGGAACTTCTGGATTTTGGCTGTTAACATTCCTCGATGTTTTCAGTTTGGGGTTTCTTTCAAGGAGATTATTGGATTTTTTTCCTATTTCTTCTAGAAATTCTGGGCAGTTTTTATTTATGACATATTGAAATACAGGGTAAGCAGATTTTTTTGGTTATGGTTTTATGGGAATCTGATAATTCTCAAATTATCTCTACCTAATTTGTTTTGCAGATCAGATTTGTTCTTGATAGTAGATACCTTGTATCTTCTTCTCTTTTCAGTCTTTTGACTTCAATATTTGTTGTTGTCTCATGGAAACACAGAATTTTATTTGCTCTAGACCTTTTTTTTCAATGAGTCCACCTCTTGGATTGGGTTTTCCACTTTCTGTTCTAAGTTATTTTCCTTCCAATTTTTTTTCTTCAGCTCTAATATCAATTTTTAAAAAATTCTCTTGCTTCATTTCTTCCACCTGCTTCTAAAGTTCTTGTGGCCAACTCATTCTTTTCTCTGAAGCTCTGTTTTTCTATATTGTGAAATTATTTTCTACTTCTGGGTTTATCTCTTGGGCTTCTGGACCCATAGTATTTCTTCACAGTGTTTGTGTTTTCTTCTATTTATTCATTATTTCTAGCCTCGGATATTGAATTGGGATGTTGTGCTAGGGTCACATTTTACCTCCCAGTTCCCATACTGACCCCATAATCTTAGATAGGGAGGGAAGGCCCTATTTGGACCTGTTCCCTTTATAATACAGATAACCGCCAACACTGCTGTTCTGGCTGGCATAGCTCTCACCCTGCCCTACACAACCATCGTGGTTTCTTCCTTTGTCTCTTGGTGGTCCAATGCCGATACTAGCTTCAACTCACTTCTGTATCCTTTCCCTTACACAATCCCCAACTGGAATTTGCTCTGTGTCCTACTGTGGCCCTAAAAGATTCTATTTACCAAAGTTTGTTCTTGTTGGCATCCTACAGGTGGGTGCATGCTCCCATCAGTCCTCTGCCCCAAAACCTCAGTGCCCCTGGGCTTCTGACCATTTCCTTGTGCAGTGCTGGTAAAGACAGAAGAGGTTACTGATGTTTTTCTTTGGTCATCTTGAGCAATACTTGATCTGATACTCTTTTAGATTTATTTTCTTGGGTTAATGTGGTTTCCTCTAGGACCTTTTACATCATGATCTTAACTGTAAGTCTCACCAGCAATATTATATGATAGTAATCCTAGAAATTTATTACATAGGGAAATATCGAAATGTCTTGCAGAACATGTGCCTTATATAGTAAAATTAACAAATAACCCTAAAAATATTTTGCCTAACCTAGACACATGTAAATGTCTTATAACAAATAAAAACTGAATTTTATTGACTGCATTAAGTTACAGTAAGGAAGGAGGTTGCTTATTGACTTTCTCTAAGAGTATGACCTTCACTTTACCACCATCTACGATCACACTAGTAATCCTTTCCCCCTCAAATATATACCAATAAAGGTCACCATAGAATTTTGTAAATTAAAAAAATAAAAATAGGAGTGGGGAAGGAAAAAGAAACTTGAAGAAACATAACCATAAACAAAGAGACCACAGGCCCCAACCCATCTTTCTTTTAGGCTACCTACTCCTGGATATTTTTTTTTTAGTTTTTTTTTTAATTTATTTTTAATATGTTTAGTTTTCAGCATTGATTTTCACATGCATTTGAATTACAGATTTTCTCCCCTTTTCCACCCCCCACACTCCAAGATGGCGTACACTCTGGTTGCCCTGTTCCCCAGTCTGC
>JAQQSZ010011716.1:0-12183 GCA_028646595.1 Phalanger gymnotis | reverse complement strand
TTCCAAAAGACTCATGAGAGAAAACACTCTCCACATCCAGATCAAGAACTATGGAGTCTGAATGCAGAGGAAAGCACTTTTTTCTCTTTCTTTTGTTGCTTTTTGTTTTTTCTTTCTCCTGGATTTTCCCTTTTGATCTGATTCTTCTTTCACAATATGACTAATGTGGAAATACATTTAATGTGATCTTAAATGTATAAAAAAAAAAAAAAAAAAGAAATAATGAAGGAGATGGTTTCAGAGAAATATGGAAAGATGTATAGGAACCGATGCAGAATGAAATGGACAAAACCGAAAAAACAATTTATATAACAACATTACAAAGACAATCAATTTCAAAAGCTTAAGAACTTGGGTCAATGTGATGACCAACCACAATTCCAGAAGGCCAATGACAAAGCATGCTACTTAGCCTCCTGACAGAAAAGAGATGGATTCAGGGTATGAAATACAATACATAATCAGACCTAGCCAATGTGAGAATATGTTTTGCCTGATTATTGATATTTGTTACAAGAGTTTTTTTTGTTTTTGTTTTTTTCTTTTTCCAATGGAAAGGGAGAAGAAGGTGGGAAGGAGATAAAATACATTTTTGTTCATTAAAATAATTTTATTAAAAAATAAAGTTATATGCTCTAACATTTCATATTTTAAAGTCTTATTCAGTTCTGGGATTCTATGTTTTAAGATCTTTTCCAATTCTTAAATTCTATATTCCAAAGTTCCTTTCAACTCTGACATTCTACATTCTTAAAATCTATGACCTTTTCAACTCTAATATTCCGTATTCTAAAGTCTCATCTGAGGCAGTTAGGTGGTGCAGTGGATAGAGCACAGGGCTTGAAGTCAGGAAGATCTAAATTCAAATCAGACCTCAGATACTTCCTAGCTGTGTGACCTTGGGAAAGTCACTTAATCCCTATTTGCCTCAGTTCCACGTCTGTAAAATAAGGGCATACTAGAGAAGGAAATATCAAATCACTCCAGTATCTCTGCCAAGAAAATCCCATGGACAAAAATCCATGGAGTCATGTAGAGTTGGAAACAATTGAACAACAACTTCAAAGTCTCATCTAGCTCTGGGATCCAATTTAACTCAACATTTATTGAGTACCTACTATGCGCAAAGAATTGTGCCTGATACTGGAGACACAAATTAAAAACAAATGAGTCACTACCCTCAAAGAATTTGCATTTTACCAGAGGAAGGAACATGTCTGCAAGTAAATAAATACATTAAAAAAAAGAATAGAAGGTAACTACAAAAGTGAGAGAGTACTAATAACTGAAACAGTTAGGAAAGGTCTGGAGTGTGGTACCTGAGCTACCCTTTGAAGGAAGCTAGAGATTCCAAGAGGTGGAGGAGAGCAAGGAAGGGAAAGCATTCCAGACATGGAACAACTTGGCCATGGAGGCAGGGCTGGAGTGTGCTGTACAAGGAACAGATAGGAGGCCAGTTGGATTTGAATGGTGACTATATGCAGGGAAATAATATGAAATAAGACCAGAAATAAAGGAAGATGGGGGCCAAAGCCTTTAAGTTCAACGCAAAAATAGTCTATTTTATCTTAGAAGCAACAGAGTCATTGATAATTTGAGAGAGAGGATAACATGGTTAGACATATGCTTTAGGAGCATCATGTTGGAAGTTGTGTGGGCAGTGGAATAGAAGAAGCTAGAGACAAGGAGATCACTTAAGAATGCATTGCCATGGTCTAGGCAAGAGGTGATGTGGTCCTGAAGTGGTTTGAGTGGAGATAAGGGGACAGATGTGAGAAATACTGTGGAGGTAAAGTCAACGTCAGTCAACAAGTATTTATTAAGCACATAACAACGTGGATACAAAAGCAGGAGTCGAACATTCCTTGCTTCCATTCTAGTAGGAAGATAATATGTATATACATAGATATATACAAAATATATACAATATAAATACAAGGTAGATTTTTGGCTGGTGGGGGGGATGTTACAGTAGGAGCTGGAAACATCAGGAAAGGCTTCGTCATGTAAAAGGTGATGTTTAGGCTGAATGTTGAAGGACATTAAGAATTCTTAGAGGTTAAGGTGAGGAGGGAGTACATTTCTGGAATGAGGGATACTCAATAAAAATGCATGGAGATGAGAGACAGTACTGTGTGTGATAAATGGTAAGGAGGCCAGTTTGTCTGGACCAGGTGTGAGGAACCTGTGGCCTCGAAGCCACATGCAGCCCTCTAGGTCCTTGGGTGCAGCCTTTGACTAAGTCCAAGTTTTAAAGACCAAAAGGGAATTTGTTCTATGACGTTTGGATTCAGTCAAAGGGCTCCACTTGAAGACCTACAGGTCCACATGTGGCCTTGAGGCCAAAGGTTCTCAACCCCTGGTCTAGACCATAGAGGGCATGTAACTCCCAACTTGCACCAGAGTATTGAGTCCCACAGGGGATGACAACTCCATGCTCAAGGTACTATGTAGGCCAATACTCCTAACATTACATATGGTTCACAAGCCCTCACAGTTACATTCCACTTAAGGCAAAGTAAGATCAAAGCAAAGGCATTTATTGAAGTGACTTAGTATGAATAGTAGTTGCAAACAAAACTTTATTCTTCCGCAACACCTGGCATCCTCTCCCACTAACCCTTTCCACATTATTGGGAAGTACAAGCATATGGAATACTCTGATGGGTAAGCATACACATGGGAAAACAAGCAATCAAGGCAGCTCTGACCTCTGGCATTACAGCATCTTGAAGCCTTTTCTCTTCTCCCAGTTTATTCATGGTGCTTGCCACTGAGCATAATGCCTCTTCTGAGAATGTCAGTCTGTTAGGCTCTCTGGGCCTGCTCCCAGCTGGCCATGGTGATTCTCACTGGGCTAGTTACTCCACTGCAAGACACCATTGCAAATGATGGGGCAGAGAAGAAATCCCCTTCCTTGATCTTCTTCCAGCCCTCCCCTGCTGGCTATACAAAATGGTCCTCAGTCTTTCTGAAGTTGTTTTCTGTAAGAGTAGTGACAGCAGAAAAGTAAGAGAAGAGGTTACAGAGGGTGCTAAAGATCACACTGTGCATAAATATTAACAGCCGCTGATAATCTAAATGGGAGATCTTTGTCCATTGATCAATGAGTGGAAATATGACTGGAGAAAATAAAGTGCTATTTTGACATTTTTACCATAAATGGAAACAAAAGAGAGAAAGAAGTTATAGCCCAAAGAAAGGATGGCTCCTAAATTCTCCTTGGAGAGGCAGATGAAGGAGTAGGCTGATTGGTTTTATTATGCAACCAAAGGCAACAAGAAATGTCATTTCAAAAGACATTTGGTCATCTCATATGGCAGCACCTATAGGAAGGATTTGTGAAAAACCAACAGGAAAATAATTGCAGCTTAGGTAACAACAGTGATTGCAGAGGATGAGGAAGTAGAAAAACATTATACAGAACTCATTAAGGTCTTCCAAGTTAAATTAAGATATACTTTAATACTCAATATTTCTGTTGTTGTTTGTCCTTCATTCTCAAAGAGGCCCATGACATCAGGGAGGTGATGCCATGACATGCAAGTCAATACAAATGTTGGCATTTGGGAAGATGGGAAAAATGTGGTAGAAAATAACATTCTGGAACAAAGAATGAGAAAATCCGGTGGTTCAGAGATTGCACAGGAGCCTCCCAACTTCATGTTATGAATATGTTCTTCAAGAAAAGACTCAAGAGATACTGAATAAGGTCCTGACTAAGAGGGAATGGACTCAAAGAGTACAGCTTGAGACGTATCGTCTTTGGACATGGCCAATGTGGGAATTTGCTTTGCTTGACTGTCATGTTTATAACAGCGGTTTTGTTTTTCTTTCTCTATGAAGGGAGGGCAAGTTCTTACAGAGAGAAGGAGAAATGGGTTTTCATTGATTAAAAAAGAAATAAAACTTAATTTGAAAAAAAAGAGGTACTAGATATAGAGAATACCAAATAATGACAGAGAAAAGAAGATCGTGGATTTTTTAATTCTAAACTTCACAATCATTCTCAAAATATGAGCATTTCCAGATAGAAAACAAAGCACTAAAAGGGAATTGTATACGAAACTGTGCAGTGGTGGGATTCAAATGAATTAACAACCAGTTCTCCAGGGGAGTGGGGCCTCAGTTGAGTTCCAGGGACATGGCAGGTGCAGGCCCCGCCCTCGCTAACAACTAGGTCTCAGAATTAAACCTAAAATTAGGTACCAGTTCTACTCAACCGGTGCAAACTAGCTGAATCCCACCATTGAAGCTGTGACTTTCTATAACATCTTCTATATATAATACAAAAAAATTCAACCTGTTACTTTCAAAAATGTACTGCTTTTCTGTGTTTCTTTCCAAACTTCCTTCTGAGCTCTCCTGTGCACTTTAAAAAAGTCTTTCAGCGACTCTCCTCTTTTCTTTTTTCCTTTTGGCACTACCATTATTATCTCTCTCCTTTCTACTCTAACCCCTTCAATCTCTCTCTCTCTCTCTCTCTCTCTCACACACACACACACACACACGCATCACCAAGCAAAATAAATCCCTATTTTGACCATGTCCAAAAAACATACATTTACCTTGACACCTTGTATCCATTGCCTCTTTGTTGGTAAGTAGGCAACATGAAATAACTGGGTTACTGGAGGGATGGTGATGCTCTAAACAGTAATAGGAAAGTTCAGAAGATTGGAAGGTTTGAGGGAAAAGATATTAAGTTCACTTTTAGACTTGTCAAGTTGGAGATGCACTGGGTCATCCAGTTTGAGAAATTCAATAGGCATTTGGAGATATAAAACTAAAAGGTTAAGAAAGAGGATAAGGCAGGATAAACAAATCTGGAAATCATCAGCATAGAAACGTTAGTTGAAACCATGGGAGATGAGATTATCAAGTAAGATAATAGAGAAGAAGGGAAGCCCCAGGACAGAGCCTCAGGGGCATCTCTAGTTAACAGGCATGACCCATGGGAAGATCCAGCAGAAGAGACTGGAAGGAAGGGTCAAATGGGTAGGAGGATACATAGGAGATAGCAGGTCACATAAATCTTTAGAGAAGAGATTATCAAGGAGAAGAGGGTCATATTGTCCAATGTTGCAGAGAGGTCAAGAAAGATAAGGACTGACAAAGGAGCATTCAGTTTGGCAATTAAGAAATCACTGGTGGAGGATGGATCAAGAGAAGGGGCTTAAAAGGTAAAGAAGAATAAGAACCTGTGATTAGTCCTCAGAAACAAGGGGCAGAGAAGCAAGTGTAGAAGCAGATTGCGTAAAACCTAGAGCACAATTTCTGAGCACACAACTTCCTCACTGCTGTCTTCTTTATTAAGAGGGGGAATGAAAGAAAGTGAAAGAAATGACTAAGAAAACAGGACAATGAGAAGTGCATGATCAATGACCATAACTATGAGCATGAACAGAACGAATTCACCCATAAAACAGAAGACCAAGCTAAGTTAGTTTCTACAGGAGCCCTTTCCCAGTCCCTTTTCCTTCTGGTGACTTCCCTTTGTTGATTTTGTCCTGTATTTAGCTTGTTTGTCCCCACTGTGAACTCCAGTGTCTGGCTCATCGTAGGCCTTGATAGATGCTTACTAATTGATTGAACTTCTGGGTATTTCACAGGCTATTGTTCCTCATAGTAGGTATAATTTATGTAGCTTGGAAGGTATACGAAAGCAGTCTTCCCTCTCTCCCTCTTCCTTTTTAGTCTAAAACCTTCACAGAGATGAGGAAAAGTGAACAATTTCAGTTGACATTCAATTTCATTTGCATGGAAAAAAATCACTATAGTTAAAACTAAGGACAAGCGGCTAATTGGGAAAAATCTTTGTACATATTTCTCTGATAAGTGACCAATATCCAAGCTACAAAGGGATTTAAATATAAATATATAACATATATGATATATGATACAAATACATAACAAGAGTCATTACCCAATTGATAAGTGATCAAAGCATATAAATAGGAAGTTTTTTTAAAAAAAATTAGAAATGTAAGCTATCGACAACCATATAAAAATGCTCCAAATCGCTAATAAGAGAAATGCAAATTAAAATAACTCTGGGGTTTTACTTCATACCCATTAGATTAACAAAGAGTACAAAAGATGAAAACAGTCCATGATGGAGGAACTATGGGAAAAACAGGTACATTGATGTATTGTTAGGAGAGTGATGATTAGGTCCAATCAGTCTGGAAAAGAATTTGAAATTATACTTGAAAAAAAAGACACTAGATACATTCTTTGGCCCAGTTACATGACTGGCATATATTTTAAGGAAGCCAAAGAAGGAAAGTGGATATTCACCATCAATTCAGGAATTGGTATATGAATGTAAGATAATATCTTTACACTATAAGAAATTGCATATAAGAAAAATTTGGAGGAATTTAGGAAGCCTTGCATGACCTCTGAAGATCTTTAAATGGAAATGATACCCATTAAACTGGCGAGATTAAAAAGGTAGTCATGATTGGAGATAGCAAGTGCAAAGGCAGACCCAAGCACCTCATGGAGGCCCTCCCTAGCTCCTTGATTCAATGCTTACACATGTTTTCTAGGTTATTGCTTTGGGTTTCTGATAGGATTCTGACTGTCTGACTTGGAATAAACCAGTAATGGTCATTTCATCCAGTCTTTTGTCTCTAGCCAGCCAAACAAACCATTCCAGCCAAATACTTTCCCACTTCTTTTTTTTTTCAGAGAAGGGGATTTTATAAATTCCTTGAATTAGCCAGACAAGTACTTGACAATGCTCTCCATCAGTAAATTCATCATGGTAACTCCCTAGGCCCTATTTTAAGTGTGTTTCTAAGTTGTATTCTTGGAAACAAAGGATTGGAGAATATTTTTCCCCAAACAAGAATCTACAAGAGATTCAAATACCTTTATTAACTCAGCCACCCACCATCTCTGATTTGAATTTTAAAAATTCTCTCAGTTACTCAATCAACAAACATATGCTGAGTCAGTACAGAGCCAGGCTCTATGTGAGGAACCAGAAGAAATATGACACACTCCTATTCGCAATCTAGTTAGGGAAATAGATAACAAACATTTAAGAGACACAGATTTTCATGGCATGCTCAAACTCCTAACCGCTTTGTGCCTTGGAGGAGGTCAGTTAGCATAGCAAGTTATTGCCAAAGCCAAGAATTTTCAGTCAAACAAATCTTTTTATTGTCTTTCCTGCCACCCTCTGGTGCCGTCTTATAACCTATTCTATTATACTTATTTTTCCTAGTTTCAAAATAATCCCATGAAATAAACTGGGACAATTTTATCCCCCCACCCCACCCTTTTCACAAGTAAAGTAGGCACAGGGACTGTGCGGCAAAGTGATTTATGTAGTGTTACAAAACGGAGCCTATGCCCCAATCTAGGCTTCTTGCCCCTGGCTCGAGGTCTCTCCGTGAAGCAATGCTGACAAAAGGTGAATACTGAGGGATTCTTCCTGGGATTATGTTTGTCAAATATTAAAAATAATTAACTAAGAGACTTCCTAAAATGGTTCAGATGAAGTAGAAAGTACCTAATGTTCTCATGATTGCCAAGATAAGAAAAATAAAGGAAGATGAAGAGTTCAACAAGACAACAGTCGCCTCGGGCAAATCATTTAACTTATCCAAGTCTCAGGTTTCTGCATCTCTAAAATGGGTAGATTGGATGGGTTGGACCAGAAAACTTCTGAAGTCTCTTATAGGTCAAAACTTTTTATTTTAAGATCCTGTTGTCTCTCTGAAAGAGCTATCTACACCCAGAGAAAGAACTACAGAGTCTGAATACAGATTGAGGCAAACAGTTTTCTCTCTTCTTTTTTCCCTCTTTTTTTGGTTTTGTTCCTTCTTTCTCATGATTCATTCCATCAGCCATAATTCTTTACAACTTGACTATTATGTAAATAAGTTTAATGTGAAGGTATATGTAGCACATATATCAGATTCCATACTGTCCTGGGTGGGGAGTGGGGAGAGGAGGGAGGGAAAGAAAATTTGGAACTCAAAAACTTGTGGAACTGAATGCTGTAAAATAAAAATAAAAAAAATTAAAAAAAGATCCTGTTGTCTCTAAGATCCTTTTCATACTCTAAAGTGCTAAAAAATTCTATATGCCAAGATCCCATCCAGGTCCAACCTGCCACGTTCTAAGGACACCTCCATCTTTGACATTCTCTCTTCTAAGGTCCAAATGTTGTGATAGGATAGTCTATATTCTGATCTCTCCTCTGGTGAACATCTCTGATTAGAGGTCCCACTGGCACGTCAAATTCACCCTGTCCAAACTTGAACTCATCCTCTTCCTTCTAAATCAGCTCCTCCTCCAAATGACTCCATCTCTACTGAAGCCACAGCCATTTTTCCAGTCACCTGGTCTCACAGACTTAGAGTCATCCCTGGCTCTTCCCTCACCTCCCATGGCAATCAGTTGTCAGATCTAGTTGTATTTACCCCTGCAGTATTTTCCCCATTCTTCTCTGTACTCACTTGGCCGTTACTATAATTCAAGTCCTGAAAAAGAAAAAGAAAACCCTTAGAACAGATAGTCATGACCCAGCAAAACAAATTTCTGCATTGACCATTTCCAAAAGTGTATGTCTCATTTAATCCACCATTTCTCTAGCAGGGGGTGAGTGGCACATTTCATCTTTAGTCCTGGGAATTTGTGGTTTATCATTGCAATTATCAGAATTCTAGTCTTTCAAATGTTGCCATTCTATAAACAGTTCTAGCTTTCCTCACTTCACTCTGCATCAGTTCATAGAGGTCTTCCCAGGGTCTTTGAAATGCCCAATATCTCCATTTCCTAAAGTTTAATGAAATTCTGTTGTTTTTTTTTTTCATATACCATGACGTGTGATTATTCACTAACGGAAGGGCATCCTGTTAGTTTCCAATCCGAGGCTACTACCAAAAAAACTGCTATAGTGTTTTTTTTTTTTTTTTGCAAATATGTGGTATATTCCTCTTTCTTTGATCTCTTTGGAACATAGTTAGGTCAAAGAGTATGAACAGCTTAGTGACACTTGGACTAGTTCCAAATTGTTTAGCAGAAGAACTAAACCAATTCACAATTCCACTAACTGTGTATTAGCATGCCTACTTTCTCACAGACCCTGCCACATGTATTATTTTCCACTTTGGTCATCTCTGTCAGTCTGATGGATATGAAATAAAAACCTTAGAATTGCTTTAATTTGCATTTCTCTGGTAATAAACAATTTGGAGCATTTTTTTCATGTGATTGTTGATAGATTAGATTTCTGCCTTAAACTATTTATATCCCCAAAAGAGATTTATTAAAGTATATTCTTTATGGTAAGATATTTGTTAAATGACATTCTTTACCGTCTACTAGAGACAGGACTGAGATAATGTGGGTCTCTAAATCTATGTCCAAATATGACAGTATGGCATTCCCCCAGATTGGGATGTCACAGCTCCCCAGGTTGTGGTGGTAGAGAAGCTTCAGATATGGCTTCCTAGCTTTCTCTTTTTTCACAGGAAAAATTTCGTCTCCGACATGATAGAGATGCTCCCTACATTTCAGGGCTTTTAGGATGGTGATTGGCAGGGAAGCAAAGTGTTATCTGTTACCTCTGCTTCCAAATCTGCTCTTTGGAATCTTCAAACACAGTAATTGGTTGAGGAGGAAGGGGATATGAGAGGATAACATTTATTCAATAATAAATAATATTTTCTCAAGATTAGTTAACAGTGGGGATGGAGTGGGTGTTATCTATGATGCCAAGTGCCGTGGTCCCTCTGAACCCAGATGGGTACTTAATCTACAAAGTTATTACCAGGCAAAGAGGGAAAGACCTTCTCAGCTAGTTTTGAGGATGAAAACAAAAAAACCTTGGGACACTTAGTACTCACAGGGTACATATCAATTACCTGGCAAGCAGCTAGAGAATGACCTTGGGTTGTGAGGAGTCAAAAGCCTTATAGAGGTGCGTATGGGGCATTTTCCTCTGGGTAAATCTTAACTCAGGTTCCATTGGAGATGGGGAATAAATTTATAAACAGAGATACTATCAAAGGGATAAAGCCCTAATTATTAATATTTGCTGTTTTTGTTCAGTCATTTTCAGTTGTGTTTGACTCCTTATGACCCCATTTGGGTTTTTCTTGGCAAAAATACTTGAGTGGTTTGCCATTTTCTTCTCCATTGCTATGGATAAATGTGTGTATTCATGTATATTTTCCAAAAAAAAGTAACAGTGATTCATTTATACTCTTTAGAGTAGAGAAGGACAGCATTTGCGGTCACAGAATTCTGAAACAATAAAATCAAATCCTTATATGCATAATGTCAATGGATCATAGAAACTAGAGAGACTGGCCATTATGGAAAGCATTGGCCCTCACACAAGTGCCTTGCAAATTGTACTTGCTGAGTAAATATCTGGCGGATGTTCCAAGGACCCTCCTAATCTTGACATTGTTGGATTCAGATGCTCTGTGAGTAGCTAGCAAACTGAAAGAGCTGGAGAAGAGAGAGAAAACCACCCAAGCACATCCACCCAAGTAGATTCTCTGGAGAGAAGCTACAATGTAGGAAGAAGAGCATCTGAGCCATGTGTAAAGATCAGCTGAAACAAGCTTGAGTGTTTTGCCTGGGGAGAGGCCAGGTAACCGTTTTCAAGTATTTGAAGGGTTGCAAGCAGAAGACAGATTAGACTTTTTAGTGTTTGGCCACAGAGGGAAGATCCAGGAACAATCAGAAAAAGTTATAACAAAGCAGATTTAGATTTGTATCAGGGAAAACTTCCTAACAATTAGTCGTCTACAAGTGGAATGGTCTCCCTTGGGAGGAATTAAGCTCCCTCTCTTTGGAGATATTCAAGCAGAGGATGACCAGACACTGGATGGGTTGTGGGAGGAGGGGCTTTGGGGGGCATGGGTTCAACTAGATGGGTGCTGCTGTTTTGGGGCTCTGTGACTAACAATACTAGCCTGAGCCTAAACCACTCTTTCTCTGCTTCTGTGGGGAAATCACCTTGGCTTTTCTGGGGGGACTGAGACTAACTATGAGATATCAAGGAACCTGATCTTAGTTTGGGGGGCCCTGTAGGACCCAACGAAATTAATAACTATTATCTGTGGTGTTTTAGAAGTTTGAGTTGAAGAATAAATGGGACAGGAAGAGTATTTCTTGTTATTGTTATTCTGTGACCAAAGGGTGGAGGAAGAAGGGAAGGGGAATTCCAGCAATGTTAGCCCATGTTATAAAAAGTAGTAGAAGTTTCTGCTTCAGAGATAAGAGCAGTCAAGTAGAAAGAGCAAAGGATTTGGAGTCAAATGACCCAGATCCAAGTCCCATCTCTGTGACTCACTAGATGCATGACTTTGGTTATTACCTTTTCTCTCTGGGCCTCAGTGTCTACAAAATTGGTGGGTAGAATTAGAGGGTCTCTAAGGTTTCAACCCCCTCCCCACACACACTTCCGTTTTAACATTTTCTAGCCTAAGGGGGTGGAGCCAAGATGGCTGCTGTAAAGCAGGGACTATTGTGAGCTCCCTGCCAAGTCCCTCCAAAAACATATAAAAAATGGCTTTGAACCAGTTCTAAACTGCAGAACCCACAGGGTAGCAGAGGGAAGAAGGGCTCTAGCCCAGGACAGCCTGGATAGTCTCTGGGTAAGGTCTATTCCACACAGAGCTGGGAGCAGAGGGGAGCGGAGCTGAGTGGAGCAGGGCCCATCGTGGGCAGTGCCAACCAATGAGATCAGGAGCCGGGCAGAGCATGCCCTAGTGCCCTGAATCAGTGAGCTGCAGCAGTTACCAGACTTCTCAACCCACAAACACCAAAGACAACAGAGTATGTTAGTGGGAAAAGCTGCTGGGGACAGGGAGTTTTCTGCTTGGCCACTGCCGCAGGGCAGCGGAGGTGGGGCAGCTACAGAACTACAGCTGCAGTTGCTTCTGGCCCCAGGCCCACCTGGTGGGACGAATTAAGTGGAGGATCAGAGCAGGAGTGAAGAGCCTGCTGAAGATCTAAGTCCAGTCCAGGTTGGGGGTTCTTGGGGAAGGAGGAGTGCTGGTGAGGCAGAGCTGGCACATCCCCCCAAGCGTGGAACATAGAACTCTTTAGTCTACAAGCAGTCACACCCCGCTGAACAACTCAAGGGTCAAGTAAGCTGGCTGGGAACATGGCCAGGCAGCGAAAACGCACCCAGATTCAGTCTCA
>JAQQSZ010011715.1:0-12184 GCA_028646595.1 Phalanger gymnotis | reverse complement strand
CAACTGTTTAGCTAAGAAAAGCTGTGAGGGGCCCCAAGCATTCAGAAGTGTGTTCTAGCCTGTGCAGCATTCAGACCCACATCCAGTCATAGACTGTTTAAGTTGAAGCTTTTTGTTCTCATCCTTGAAAGAGAAGAAAGTGATACTTTTCATCCCAGGACAAGTTGCATACATCATGTGTTTCTGCTTTTGGTTTTGTAAAGTAGATTTAAATATTGCTTATTTCCACTTGGTATGAATTTGCAGCTGAGATGTGGTTATACATGATTTGTAAGCTGCTATTTTTTTACTTCTTTCTAAATAGGAAATTTTTGTTTGACTTATTTTCCTTTGGTATTTTTCTCCCTCTAAATCCTCTTGTCTCCTCCCTTGAGGCAAATCTCATTTTGGCATAACTTCCTTCCTTTCCCCCACTCCACCCCACTTCCCATTGACATTGTCCCATGCAACATATGTAAGTAAGCCCGTGCAAGAATTGCTGATATTCAATTTCCTAGGAAGTTCAGCAGATGTTTCTCCAGATCCCACTAAGCTTTCATCAGCCTGTCACTATCTAGGACTTAGGCTGGCCTCCCAAAACAAGGACCCACAGGTAAAAGAAGCAGTAGCAACAATTTTTGAGAGGTGTGAAACTTAAAACTGCAAGTGAAGTCTGTAATTTTTAATAACCTGACAAAGGTGACTTAGAATGGGAAACTTTCTTTCCCTTCCATTTTTCTCATAATAGAACACATTTTATTATATATTCTCAGAAAAATAATAATTCTTGGTAACATTTACCACAGACTCAGGAGAGATATGGGTTCAAAGCCTGACGGTAACAGATCCTGTGGCACCTTAGTCAAATCAGCTGATTTCTCTGACTCTCAAATTCCTTATGTGTAAAATAGGGATTATGTCAACGCATCAACATGCATTTATTAAGTGCTTATATTATTCCAAGCTCCGCTAGGTGCTGTCAGATACAACCAAAAAAATGTCGAATCCTTGTCCTCCAGGAGTTTACATTCTGCTAGGAGATTCGACAGACGATTCCATTTTATTTTAATAAAGACTTATTATTTTTCAACTACCATGTATTAGCTTTGTGTTAACTCTAGAGACACAATGACAAAAATGAAAGTTTTCATTCTCCAGGAGCTTATGTTCTGCTAGGAGATGCAATATTTGATTCTGTTCCATGTACTTTTGTTAAGCAGCTGTTCTGCAAATGTTTCTTGTAGATGCCCTCTTCTGTCCTCAGACCCTACCTTTACCTTAGTATACAGCCCTCATCACCTCCTAACTAGAAGGTCACAATGCACCCACTGGCTAGCTTCCTTATTCCAATTCATTCCTCTCTTCCTAAAGTGCAGGTCTGACTATACCACTACCCCAGTCAATAACCTCCAGTGGTACAGTTTCTTTTCAGAACCACACAATGAATTTCTGCATGACCATTAAGTCTGCAGCAGCCAGAGCCCTTTGCATTCGAGACTGATGCCTGATAGTGTGTATGTGATCAGTTTCCATTGAATATTTCCTGGACACTGAAGCTGACAGAATAACTGAACATTTAGAAATAATTATTGCTAATAAAACAAATGATAAAGAAATAGTAAGTGTTTGAGATTGGATTTGAACTCATGGAGATGAGTCTTCTTGACTCCAGACTTGGCGAGTTCTATCCACTGTGCCACCTAGCTGTCCCATAAATCAAGTTTCCTAAGCAGACAAATCATATGGTGATTAATCACATTATAAAACAATTGTTTCCCTCACAAGAAGAGTCACCATGGAGTTTCTTTAAGTAACAAACCATCCTATGACATGTAAGACATCATTCTATTTTACAAACTTTGATTTGCACACAACATTTCTAGAAGATACCTTCAACCTCAAGTGAGGTTCAGCTTACTTCCGTCCCTTCCACATAATCTGTCACCTAGAAACACAGGCATTTATGTTAAGGTGATTGACTTTAAGTTGAGGGAGTATATTAGAGGTAGCCATGGTGGAGTCCAGAGAGAGAAGTACCTCTAACACATACTGTGTATGAGACCGTAGGTAACTAACTTAAACTCTTAGTTCCTGTAGTAACATTCTTAAGACAATGAATTTTTTTAGAAAGGTACCAGTCAACAATTAATAGAAAGTATTTTGTTATTGGGAATTTCCTACATGGAAAAAAATCAGAATCTAGTTTTAAAGAAAAAAATAGGAAGTATAGGAAGCAAAGATGATGAATATGAATCTTTCTGCTAAGAAACCAGTAGTGTAATGGATCAGACCAAGCCCTGCACTAGCAGGTAGGACCCAGGTTTGGATCCTACCTCAGATACTCACTAGCTCTTCAAGTTTCCATTTCCTCATCTGTAAAATGGAAATGATGAATAGTCTAAGGGAAAAAAATAAAAATAACTGATAATCACATATAGCTTTAAGTTTTATAGAGTCATTTATTTATGTTGTCTTGGTTGAGCCTCATGACAGCCCTGTGAAGCAGATACTAGAAATATGATCATCCCCATTGTACAGATGAAAATACTGAGGCTTAGAGAGTAATTTTCCAAAGGTAAAGCAGTTATTAAGTTTTAGAGTCAGGATTCAAGCCCACACCATCCCACATCCATGCCCAGTGTTCTGGCCCCTGCACCTTGCTGTCATGCTCCCTCTCATTACCTTTCTACCTATCTCACAGGATTATTAATAAGGAAAGGGACAATATAAATGTGAATGTAGTTTTACCATGTCTAAGATGGGAAACCTCCAGTATCCTGGGGGTAATCATGTCTAAAAAGCATCCATTGGTATAATCGACTGACTCACAGGCCGTTAGCTGTCTCCACATTTTGGCTTTGAAGATCTAGACCAAAAGGAAAATATGCCTGTGATATACAGGGGACTAAAAATTTCTTAATTTCCTACAAGTGTCCCATCAGATCTTCCTGGCTGTCTGACTTCCAAATCAGAGAAAATATTAAAAGTGGCAGGCACCTCATCATCACAATTTCTTTTCAGAATTACCCAGCAAGCTTCTGCATGACCATTAAGTCTGCAGCAGCCAGAGCCTTTTACATTTGAGGCTGGTGCCTGATGGGCATTCCTGATAGTGTATGTGATCAGTTTCCATTGAGTATTTCCTAGAGACTGAAATTGACAGAATGACTGAACATTTAGAAATAATTATTGTTAATATACAAAATGATAAAGAAATAAGCAAACAGTTTTTCAAGGTAGAAAAGCTTCGCCCTAGATCTACCCACTTCAAAAGACATTTTGCCTTTTAAGTGCTGTTTTGTGTTATTGCATACTAAATACAAGTCCTTCTCACAAACTAATGGACCTCAATTTGTATGGGCATTTTAATTTTATGTAGCATACTTGTGGTGGCAAGGAAGCTTAGCATCATGTTCTCTAGCATTTTGAGATTGTCTAAGTGATGGGAGGTGTCTGTTTTCTGTTGTTTACTTATTTAATAGGTAATATGTGCTAGCAATAACATATTGTTCCAGGAGCAGTCTTGCTCAATGCTGAAAATTAAAAAGTTAGTTGATGTGAGTTATGAGGAAAGACAAAATGAAGGTGACTTGGATATTTCTAATTATGAGACAGTCAGAATAATCCTGTGGAAAAGGGTAGAACTGAAATTATTCTTAAGATATGTCAGTCAGTAAGCACTTACTAAGTGCCTCCTATGTGCTGGGAACAGTGATAAGTGCTTGGGAATCCAAAAAAAGGTTCAACTAATTCCTCCCCTCAAGGAGCTTACAATCTAATGAGGGAGACAATAAGCAGACAAAAATGTACTCTCTTTCTCTCTCTCTGTACACACACATATATACATACATATATATGTATATATGTACATATATGTGTGTATATGTGTACATATATATGTATATATAGTATATATATAGTATGTATATATATGTGTGTGTGTGTGTGTGTGTGTGTGTGTGTATATATATATGTATATATGAAAAATTGTAAATAAGTCAACCAAGGGAAAGTATTAGAATTTAGAGGGGTTAGAAAAAGCTTCCTGTAGAAGATGGAATTTCAGTTCGAACTCAAAGGGAGTCAGGGAAGCCAGTAGGCAGAGATGAAGAAGGAGAGAATTCCTGGCACTAGGCAGCTGGTAAAAATGTCCAATGTCAAGATGGAGTGTTTTGTTCATAGAATAACAAGGAGGTCAATGCCATTGGACTGAAGAGGATGTGGTGGGAAGTAAGGTATAAGAGCCTTAGAAAGCTGTCAGTGTTGTGAGGAATGGGCTAGGTTATGAAGGCCTTTGACAGCCAAACAGGATTCATATTTGATCCTGGAAGTGAAGGGGAGTTTACTGATTAGTGAGATGATGTGGTTAAATTTGTGCTTTAGGAAAATCACTTTAGTGGCTCAAAGGAAAATGGCTTGGAGTAGTGAGACGCTTGAGGCAGGCTGCCCCAACCACAGTCTATTAACAATAATCCAAGCATGAGTAGATGAGGATACCAATATCAGAGAAGAGAAAGGGTGTATTGAAGATGTATTTCAAAGATGAAAGTAGCAGGCCTTGGCAATAGATTGGATATGGGGGTAGAGTGGAGTAAGAGATAGAGAGAAGTTAAGGATGACACTTAGGTAGTAAGCCTGGAGAATTGGGAGGATGATGTCGTCCTCTATGATAATAGGGAAGTTATCATGGGGAGAGGGTTTAAAGAGAAAGATAATTCCATTCTGGGCTTGCAGAGTTTAAGATGTCTCCATTTCCAGATGTATGAAAGGCGGCTGGAGAGAAGAGATGGGAGGTCATCAGAGAGGTTTGGGGCAGAAAAAGTAGATTTGAGAATCAGCAGCATAGAAATGGTAATTAAATTTGTGGGAGCAGATGAGATCACCAAGTGAAGTAGTATGGAGGGAGAAGAGAATAGGGCCCAGGAGAGAGCCCTGGAATACATTCTAGAGATGTATTTCCAGGGTTCATGTACTGTGTCATCAGATGTTACCAAGAACCTTAGAAAATTAAACCTGCTTGTAATGGAGTATGATTCAAGAAGGTAGTAGGGTGAAAGAATCTCTTACTGAATCTAAAAGCCCAACAGAAAGATATTGCAATGGGAATTTTAAGGCATGTAACAGATCAAAATTCAGGCACAATGGGCTCATGGATACCAGGGACATCCTTAGATGTGTGACCCTGTACCTGTCACTTATTCTCTCTGTACCTTAGTTTTCTCAAGTAAAAATGGGGATGGGGTGAGCTTGTTGTCTTCTAAGTTTCCTTTAATTTATTATCCTAAGGTAGCTATTTTCAATTACTTAAAAGGTTGATGTGGGGAACAGGGATCATATGTGCTGTTCTTGACCCCTAAAGGCATATTTAGGGGTAGTGAGTAGAATTAGGGAAAAATGGCTCGATGATACTAAATTTTTTTCTAAGAATTTGATGCTAACAAAAAAAATGTAAAAGGATGCCCATGGTGATGATGGATATCTGCTCCTTGGATTTGTTCTAGGGTGTGTGTGTTCTCGTACCCTCTTCTATGAAATGAACTAGATGGCATTTCTGAACTACTCTATTTCTCTGACTAGCCCATTACTTTTTACATAAATCTTTCCTTCTGTTATCTTTGGTCTCTTTCTACTTAAGACTCATTATGTATATATGTATGCCAATTAATACCATATCATGCACTTTTTCCTCAATCTGTCTATCACTGAAGACCTGATCAGTTTCTTCACTAATTATTTCCCACTCATATGTTGTCTGTACAAGTAGAATACAAACTCCTTGGGAGCATAAATCAGGTTTTAGATTTGTTTAGGCTTTTAGCAAAGGAATGGGCACATAAAGGATGATCAATAAGGACTTCTTAATTGACTTAATGAGGAAAAACCTATAGGCAAAGATATTAACTAAAAGCTTTGTAATCTTGGTGGGGGTTGGTATAAATTGGATACAGAAGAGGAAGAAGTAGAACATGAGAAGATAACATCAGAAATAAGTATTAGGACTTGTTGATAGAGTCCTTCATTGATTCCTACAGAGTTAAAAGATGGGGAAAGTGGCAAGATGAGATGTAAGTATACTTCATAAAGTGAAAACTACTACTACTACTATTACTACTACTACTACTACTACTACTACTACTACTACTACTACTACTGCTATTTCTTCTTTCTTTATCCTTCTTTGCTTTTCCTCCTTTCTCTTTTCTTCTTTGTGAAAGAACTCTTAGTATGGAAACCACCTCCATCAATGCAAATTGGCAATGAATCTGTTGCCAGTTGCTGGGGCACTGAAAGATTTAAGGACTTCTCATTATCATGGCAGAACTTGTACATGCCTCAATTGATAGGGACAGGAACCAGATTTGTGATTTAATTGATTTAGAGATCTCTTGGTTGAGGGAAGTCTTTCTTCAAACAGTGATTGGTGCCTTCTCTGTCACTTGTGATTTTGGAGACATTCCCTGAGACCTTATGACATTAAATGTCTTATCCAAGGTTACGGAGAATTACACATCTGATATGGGGTATGAATCCAGTTTTTTCTACTTCCAAGGCTGTCTGGCTTTCTTTCCATTCTGCAATGTTGTCTCTATAGTTTAGATGTAATTTATGACTCACTTGATATTGGTCATCAAAATATCATTAAATAGTTATCTCTATGATTGGATATATCAAAGAGTCTTGTATGAGCATTCTATAAACATGGGAAAATTAGGCAACACTTGTCTAGTCACACCATGTTGTGTTAAAAATGGAAAACATCAACTGCCTCTAGTGAAAAATAATGAGCACATTTAAAGGCAAGTGCATTTTTGAAATTGGTAGACATATAAATAGAAATCTCCTCCAGTTAAAAACATGGTCCTAATGAGAGGCTAAAAGAATTACAGGCCAGAAATAGGGTTTGGGGAGCTAGTGGTGTACAAACGGTAGTTGAAACCGTGTGATAAACTTTCCTATGGGATAAGTAGATTAATAGCAATTTAACAAGGAACATGACCAACCCCAATCTCTTTTGCAATAGCAATTCTATTTTGACATAAAGTTCTGAGGTCCATGTATTATTTTGCTCACCATGGATATGAAAGCTCAGAAATTAATGAAAACCTTATTTCCTTAGCAGCATTAAACAACAGGTAAAATTCAGTATGTTATAGCATAGCACAGAACTTAAAGTGATTTGTAATCTGAAGGGAATTGCTAGGTGTGAGATTTGTTCTAAGGCAGAAATGAAAATCTTATTTGGTATTGAAATGATTTGCTAAATGTCTTTTGGATAAAGGAAGGAAATGACTTTGCTGTTAACCTTGTGAACTTACCTAGGTCACTTAACATTTTTACAATATATTCTTGCCCCGTCCCACCCAATTCATGAAACGAGGAGGAGAGCAGTTCCTAAGTTTTGTCAGTGGTCAGTATCTTCTCTAGGTAATGCTAAATGTATGTCAGCACACAGGTAAACAAGGAAGATGTATTTGTATTGTGACTATTAAATTATCATCACTTGATGTCATGTGATGGCTCAACAATAACATTCATGTGTCTTAATGCATCAGAAAAAATAGAAAGTAATCTAAATGCAAAATTTTGCTTTTCTGAAATAAGTATTTCTTCCACACACCTAGGTTAGGGTTGGGCTTATCAAACATCAGCAGTAGGTGGTGAAAATCCCTGATAACCTACTACTTTCTCTTTGACATGGAGTATTTTAGAAACATGTTTGATAGCTGAAATTTGGAAACTCGGAGAATACTGCCAAGCCCTGGAGGTAAAGATGAGTGACTCAAATTTAATGGGAGCTAAAAAAATGACAATACCTGGTACTTAAAAGACTCCTTTCTTGTGAGTTGCTGGGGACTTTGGCTGCCATTGTCTCTGTAATACTTATAGCCTATCCATAAAGGAGGTCAGATTTGTCAGAAGAACACTGTGACAGAAATAAAGGAGATTTGGGTCACTTTGCTGTGAAGAAAACAGAAACCCTGACTCTAGCCTCCAAGGAGGTGGCTCTTCAAACTAGCACAGCCTTCTCCCCATGGGAATATTCAATTGAAATGGATTGTTTCCTGTTTCTGAGGGGCCAACTTAAGACACAAGGAGTTGTGTCATATCATTTCTGCAAGGACTACTGGAGAGTGAGGGGCAGGGTTGGATATATGAGAAGGTAGCTAAGGAAGCTGTGGATCAGAATGCTGTGTTGAGAAGATAGGGGAGAGAGTACTTTTGATGGTGAGATCTGGTTACCAGACTGATTTATCCTGAACATAGCTTAATTGTACATGTCTGTTTGCGTGTTGTTTTTTCTCATTAAACCATGAACTCCTTGACAATAGAGTCAATAGAGCTTTTGCCTTTCTTTTTATCCCCAACACTTAGCATAATTCCCAGCACATAATATTTATGTTCAGTCAGTTTCAGTAGGGTCTGATTCTTAGTGACTCCACTCAGAGTTTTCTTGGCAAAAATTACTAGAGTGATTTGTCATTTCTTTCTCCAGCTCACTTTACAGACAAGAAACTGAGGCAAACAGGGTTACGTGACTTGCCCAGGGTCCTACAGCTGTTAAGTGTCTGAGGCCCAATTTGAACTCAGGTCTTCCTGACTCCAGGCTCAGCACTCTAAACCCTGTGCCACCTAGCTGCCCCCTTTGAGTGATAATTAGCTTCAGTTATTCTGAGACTGAAGCTGGCCCTTATTAATTATTGCCTTTACCAATTCTCTGGTCTTTCAGCATCTTTGGCATCAGTCTCTCTCTTCCTCTCCCTCCCTCTCTTACTTTCTCCACCCCCCTTCACTTCCTTCCTACTCCCCATTTCCCTCCCTTCTCTATTACCTTCAGCTCTTTCTTTGCACATATTCCACAACAATCTTCTAAGGTATAGTTAAATATCAAAAAGATGAATTTTAGCTATAGCTAAAAATCATGGTCACGAATGGAAATAAATGGTGGGGGGAGGCCATTCTAAATGCATGAAGTATGCAATTTGTACATTCAATTTTAAAGAATAGTTTTTTTCCTTTATTTAATCCTTAGTAATGCAACAACAACGTGTTATGTCCAATTGAAGATCAGGGCTAGAAGTGTGTGTATTGTGGGGGTTTGGGAAAGAAAAGGAATTGCTTTTTTAAACTTATGAGACTGAGATTTTATAAATCTACCAAATATTTGTAAGGAAGGTATGTTTCCGAAGTGCTTAAGCGTGATTCAAAGTAGTTTATTCTTCAAAATAAATTAGGTATTTTCCCCTACAATCTTGATTCTTGCCTTCTTTTGCTTTGCTCTTTTAAAGAAATCATTTCTTTATTGCTACATTTTAAGTGCTGAACTGTCTCCGCCCCGTCTTCCCCACTCCACACTAGAGAAGGCCACTATTTGACAGAGTTTATCAATAGATGTAAAACCATACTATGTGTACTTCTGTTTATCAGTTCTTTCTCTCATCTTCCTTCATAGGTCCTTTATAAGCAATTTTAGTATTTATAGCACTTAGAATAACTTCGTTGTTCACAATTATGCTTGGAGTGTATTGCTCTTACTGTATGCAATGTTCTCAGTTCTGCTCATTTTACTTTTCGTTATTTCATTCAGGTGTTCTCATATTTTTCTAAAATCAACGAGCTCACAGCAGTATTCCATCACATTAACATACCACAACTTGTTTAGCCATTCCCCAATCGATGGGCATCCCCTGAATTTCCATTTCTTTGCTATCACAAAGTGAGCTTCTATAAATATTTTAAAACATACAAGTTCTTTTCCTTTTCCCTTGATCACTTTGGGAAACAGATCTAAGAGTGCTATTGTTGGGTCCAAGGATGTACATAGTTGTATGACTCTTTGGGCATAATTCCAGATTGCTCTCTGAAATAGTTGGATCAGTTCACAGTTCCACCAATAATGAATTAATGTCCCAGTTTTTTTCCAACCTCTCCAACATTTGTCATTTTCTCTTTCTATCTTTTTAGCTAATCTGATAGGTGGGAGATATCTCAAAGTTGTTTTAATTTGCATTTCTCTAATCAATAATTACATTTAGAGTATTTTTTCATATGACCATATATAGTTTTGATTTCTTCATCAAAAACTACCAGTTCATATTAAGTAAATTAAATGAATAAATTTTAAAAAACTACCAGTTCATATTAAATAAATTAAATAAATAAATTTAAAAAACTACCGGTTCATATCCTTTGAACATTTATCAATTGGAGAATGACTCATATTTTATAAATTTGACAACATTTTCTATATCTTTGAAATATGAGACCTTTTCCCAAGAAACTGTCTCTAAAATCCCCACCCCCAATTTTTTTGCTTTCCTTCTAATCATGGCTATATTGATTTCATTTTTATAAAACCTTTTACAGTGTACTGTAATCAGAAGTTTCCATTTTTTATCTTACAGTGCTCTCTTTTGTTTTTCCACAAATTTTTCCCCTATCCAAAAGTCTGATTATGTAATATGTTCCATGTTCTAGTGTTCTTGTGCTATCTCCTTTTATAGCTAGGTCATATATTACTGATAATGCAAAGGTGTGCTCTAGCTTGTCATCTTACTGAGTATCAACATTCCCAATTACAGAAATGCACATTAAGTTTTCATAGTGTTTTAGTTACAGATTATCTATTGCTTCCAAGGTTTCCATGATCATTCACCACATTCCTCTCACTCTACCTCAGGATCGAGCCAGGTAAGGGCTTTAAAAGCCAAACTTGGGGGTTTGCATTTTACTTCAGAAGCTATAGTTAGTCAGTCAACAGTCAACAAGCAGTTGACAAGCATTTATGAAGTGCTTACTATTTGTCGGGCATTGTCCAAAGCATATTCTTGCCCTCAAGGAGTTTACATTCTAAAGGGAGAAGACAACACAGGAAAAGGAACTGAATGGGGGAGAGGGCATGAAAGTAACACTGGTGGGGTAGTGTCATAGTGGCCAAAAAAAAAAAGTCTGGAGAGCCAGAAGCAGATTTGGGAGAGGTATGAAGGATGGCTGGCCTGTTTGATAGGGATCCATTAAGCTTCTTGATCTTGAGAGTCACATGCATATGAAAAGTGCATAGGATGTAGATTGGAGAAGCTAGAAGTAGGGAAACCCATCAGGAGGCACTAGACTGGTGAGAAATGGGGATTCAAATTGGATAGTGTTCACACGAGTAGAGAGAAGAGGATAGGAATAATAAATGTGGTGGTAAAATCAACAAGTCTTGGTGGCTGGTCTCATCCATTTCAAGTGCTGTCATCCTATGAAATACAGACTTTTTTACTCCTGAAAGCAATTTACCTTAAAAATGGTAGCTACCTGTGACCTATCTTGGCCACAATTTTAAAAACAAACATCTTTCAGAAACCTCCACTTATGGCTCTCTGTGTCTCCACAAGTCCCTGGGAATTGTCAGCATCAATATTGAGACATTAAGTGTCTCAGTCAAACCTACATATTGACTTGAGGCCTGTATCTTGAAATGTGACAAACTTGGAAGCTCTTAGCATCTACAAAATCTACCCTCACACAGATGACAGAAGAGTAAGGGAGGAGATTCTTCTTCACACCGGGGTTTCTATTCAGGTTGAATTTTCTTTGTGAGCTTCTGCACGTCATGGTCAATAAAAAGCATATGGAAGGAGCCATCCCTACCAATCACAAGCTATGATGCACAGTGAAACCAGAATTGCTGAGAAGTCTCGGCTTAATTATTTATTTATACTACCACCCAGTTTCTTTACCCTTGGAATAGGATTGTAGCAAAGACTTCAGAAAGGTGACAGAAGAATCAATCAATATTTGAATGCACAGAGAATCTCTATATATCCCATTTGTCCTTGGGTACTGTAGTAGGAAGGCCGAATTTATAATCTCAAATATAATCATGTATATGTTTGAATAGTTCGAAATCGCAAGGTATGAGAGATTCTCTAAGGAGAAAACAACAAGAAATTTATTTAGGCCCCACCACAGCAGAACCATGAACCAGCCTCCCCATTCCAACATCTTGACAAAAAGACTCCAGGCCCAGAAAGCCCATTTCACAAGGGCAACCAGGAGGCCACAGAAAAACAAGATAGTATTTAGCCAAATCATTTTACTGGCCTCACGTTCCTGCTCGCACTCCTGGGTCTACACATGGGTAAACCCTGCCTCTGCAGATTCTGGCTTCCGCAGCAACTTCTGCTTCCACTGAAAACTGTCTCTTGGCTCACCTTTCCTC
>JAQQSZ010011714.1:0-12184 GCA_028646595.1 Phalanger gymnotis | reverse complement strand
ACTGGGGAACAGGGCAACCAGAGTGTACCCCATCTTGGAGTAGGGGGGTGGAAATGGGGAGAAAATTTGTAATTCAAACGCCTGTGAAAATTAATGCTGAAAACTAAACATATTAAAAATAAAAATAAAAAAAATTAGATTGGAGCAAGTGGAAGCTAGTGACTTGATGAGAAATCAAGATATTAACAAACAGAACGAACGGAATGAAAAAGTAGAAGACAATGTGAAATATCTCATTGGAAAAACCACTGACCTGGAAAAAAGATTCAGGAGAGATAATTTAAAAATTATTGGACTACCTGAAAGCCATGATCAAAAAATATCCTAGATATTGTCTTTGAAGAAATTATGAAGGAGAACTGCCCCGATATTCTAGAGCCAGAGTATAAACAGAAATTTAAAGAATTCACCAAATGCCTCTTGAAAAACATCCCAAAAAGAAAACTCCTAGGAATATTGTCGCCAAATTTCAGAGCTCCCAGATCAAGGAGAAAATACTACAAGCAGCCAGAAAGAAACAATTTGAGTATACTTAGTCTTTCACAACATGAGTATTGTGGAAGGGTTTTGCATAATGATACATGTGATGTATGTTGAATTGCTTGCCTTCTTAGGGAGGGTGGGTGAGGAGGGAAGAGGGGAGAGAATTTGGAACTCAAAGTTTTAAAAGAAGATGTTCAAACAAAAAAAGTTTTTGCATGCAGCTAGGAAATAAGATATACAGGCAATGGGTGGTAAACATCTATCTTGCCCTACAAGAAAGTAAGGGAAAAAGGGATGGGGATGGGAGTGGGGTGACAGAAGGGAGGGCTGACTGGGGAATGGGACAATCAGAATATATGCTCTCTTGGAGTGGGGGGAGAGTAGAAATGGGGAAAAATTTGTAATTCAAACTCTTTTGAAAATCAACGCTAAAAACTAAAAATATTAAATAAATAAATAATTATAATAAATAAATAAAAATTTTAAAAATTCAGACTGAAAAAAAGGTAAATAAGAAAGAAAACATACCAACAATCATGTTATCCAATATGGTTGAACTTTTTCCATCCCTATATGGGAAATTGATGCTTGTAACTCTTGAGAATAGTATCTTTATTGTGACATTTATAAGGGGTATAAATAGACAGAGGGTGTGGTTATACATTGACTTTGATGTGATGATAAAAATTCTAATTAAATGGTGAAAAGTGATTGTACTAGGAGAAGAGGAAAGCAAGAGGCAGAAGATGGTAAATTATATCACAACAACCGGTACAATGACCTATTAGAGTAGAGGGGAAGAAAGAAGGGAGATGCACATTATTTAAACCTTACTCTAATTGTATTTGGCTCTAAGAGAGAATAACATACTCAGTTATTGAAATCTAACTTCCCTTATAGGAAGGAGAAGGGGAAAGAGAAAAGAAAAAGAAGGGAGTGGATATAAGGGAGGGAAGAAGTAGTAGGGGAAAAGCAAAGAAAAGGGATGGGGCTGATAGAAGAGAGGGAGATTGAGGGAGGTGGTGGTCAAAAGCAAAACACTAGTGTGGAGAGAAAGAGAGAAAGGAAAAAGGAGGAAGGAGAGAGAAAAGCATAAAGAGAAAAGCATAAAACAATCTCCCACTTTTTCAGAAGTGAGGCTTACACTTCCTGTCCTGGAATGTGTCCCCCTTTTATCACAATAAAACAGACCTTTCCTGCTGATCCTCCAAATTTCCTGGGTTAAGACTCTGCTCCACCCAGTTTTTCTGCTCACTCAGTTGTCCCAGGATTTTTCCTGGGGTGCTATTTTCTGGATTTTTAAGAAGTCAAAAATGGAAAGTCATAACCACTGTTACTTACTCTGATATTTTGGCTCCCAGGCATCCCCAGATCAAATTTAAATTTAAATAAGTTCCATTGTAAGATACTACTTTAGGACTTTAATTTCTGTTGCCATTTCTGAGATGGCAATATTCTTTATTGTAAAATGATTTGGCAAATCATGTCTTTTGCAATCATAGCCCTCTTTAACAACAATAATTTATCAAGTGCTTGTCATGTGCCAGACACTGTACTAAGTTCTGGGGAAAAAGTAAAGGAAAAAAAAAACATGCACAGTTTCTGCCATAAGGAGCTGAAATTCTATTTTGATGAGCAAATATAGAAATAGTGCAATTGATCATACAAGATGTATGCAGTATAAAGCAATGTAATGTCAGATAGAAGGTAAGAGTAGTGGGAGTGGAGAGGGATAGATATCTTACAGAAGGTAAGATTTGAGATGTCTTTTTTATTTAAATAATTTATTGTAGTTTTCATCATTCATGTTGTTTTACAATACATTATTTACTTATAATAAAATTTTATTTCTTTATTTTTGATGTACAACATTCAATTCCACAAGCTTTTGAGTGTTAAATTTTCTCTCCCTCTCTCTCCTCTCCAAAAGATGGGATGCAATTTGATATAAGCTCTACATAGACATTCATGTTAAACATATTTTCACAGTAGTCGGTTGTAAAGAAGAATTATAACCAAAGGAATACACCACAGGAAAAAATGAAACAAAACCAAACAGAGAGAGAGAGCAAATAATATGCTTTGATCTGTATTCAGACTCCATAATACTTTCTTTGGATGTAGATAGCATTTTCTATCATGAGCCTTTTAGAGTTGTCTTAGAACCTTGCAATGCTGAGAATAGTCAAGTTAATCAAAGTTAATCTTCTCATAATGTGGCTATAACCATGCACAATGTTCTTCTGGTTCTGCTCCCCTCACTCAGCATCAGTTCATATGAGACTTTACGGGTTTTTCTGAACTCCATCTGCTCATCATTTCTTATAGCACAATAGTATTCCATCACATTCATGTATCATAACTTGTTCAGCCATTCCCCAATTGATGGGCATCCCATCAATTTCCAATTCTTGGCCGCTATAAAAAAGAGCTGGTATAAATATTTTTTATAAATGCGATTCCATTTCCCATTTATATGATCCTTTAGGAAACATCCCTGGAAGTGGTATTCCTGGGTCAAAGGGTATGTACAGTTTTATAGCCCTTTTCACATGATTGCAAATTGTTCTCCCGAATGGTTGGGTCAGTTCACAACTCCACCAGCAATGTATTCCAATTTTCCCACATCTTTTCCAGCATTTATAATTTTCCTGTTTTGTCATGTTAGCCAATCTGATAGATGCAATGTGGTACCTAAGAGTTGATTTGGTTTGTATTTCTCTAATCGAGAGTGATTTAGAGCATTTTTCATGTAACTATAGCTATCTTTAATTTGTTCCTCTGAAAATCAATTGTTCATGTACTTTGACCATTTATCAATGGGGGAATGACTTGTATTCCTATAAATTTCACTCCATTCTCTATGTATTTTAGAAATGAGGCCTTTATCACAGACACTGGTTGTAAAAACTCTTTCCTAATTTTCTGCTTCCCTCTTAATCTTGGTTGCATTGTTTGCTTGTACAAAAACTTTTCAATTTAATGTAATTGAAATTATCCATTTTGAATTTCATAATGTGCTACATCTCTTGTTTGGTCATAAATTCTTCCATTCTCTGTAAATCTGATAAGTAAACTATTCCTTGCTCTCCCAGTTTGCTTATAGTATCAGCCTTTATATCTAAATTGTGTACCTATTTTGACTTTGTTTTGGTATATGGTATAAAATATTGGTCTATGTCTAGTTTCTGCCATATTATTTTCCAGTTTTCCTGGCGGTTTTTGTGAAATAGTGAGTTCTTACCCCAGAAGCTGGAGTCTCAGTGTTTATCTAATAGTAGATTACTATAGTCATTGATTACTGTGTCTTGTGTACCTAACCCATTCCACTGATACACCACTATATTTCCTAGCCAGCACCAAGCAGTTTTAATGATTGTTGCTATAAAATACAATTTAAGTTCTGGTATGGCTAGGCCACCTTCTGTAGCATTTATTTTCATAAATTTCCTTGATATTCTGGATGTTTAGTTCTTCCAGATGAATTTTGTTATTATTTTTCTGTGTCCATTAAATAATTTTTGGTAGTCTGTTATGACACTGAATAAGTAAATTAATTTTGGAAGAATAGTTCTTTTTATGATATTAACTTGGCCTAAGCATGAGCAACTTACATTTTTCAATTATTTACATCTCACTTTATTTGTGGGGAAAGTGTTTCGTAATTGTGTTCATATAGCTCCTGGGTCTTTTTTTAGATGCTTAATAAGCATTTATTGAATTTAATTTCTCCACTTTACATTAAGAGGCCAAAGTAAAGGCACTCCTTTTTTTCCGAGAGAAAACCCATTCTAGAAGAAGCTAAGTCAGGGGCTCTAAATTCTGGCTCTGCAATTTACTGCCTATGTGACGTTGGGCAAATCATTTAACCTCTATGGGCCTCTTTCCTCTTTCAAAAAAAATTATTGTTTATTTAATATTTTTAATTTTCAACATTAATTTCAACAAGATTTTGAGTTACAAATTTTTTCCCCATTCCTACCCTCTTCCCCCACTCCAAGATGGTATATATTTTGATTGCCCCTTTCCCCAGTCTGCCCTCCATGCTGTCACTCCACTTTCCCACCCATCCTCTTTCCCCTTACTTTGTGTAGGGCAAGATACATTTCTATACCTCATTGCCTGTGTATCTTATTTCTCAGTTGCATGTAAAAAGAACTTTTTTGAGCATTTCTTTTTAGAACTTTGAGTTCCAAATTCTCTCCCTTCTTCCCTACCCACCTAACCTCCTTGAGAGGGCAAGCAATTCAACATAGGCCACATATGTATCATTATGCAAAACACTTCCATAACATTCATGTTGTAAAATACTAACTATATTTTACACCAACCGATACTATCTCACTTTATTGAATTTTCTCCCTTGACCCTGTCCCTTTTCCAAAGTGTTTGCTTTTGATTACTTCCTCCCCCAATCTGCCCTCCATTCTGTCATCCTCCATCTCTTCTCCCTCCCCCCTGTACTTTCATGTGGGATAAAGTACCCAATTGAGTGTGCATGTTATCCCCTCCTTAAGTAAAATCTGATGAGAGATTCACTCATTCCCTTTCACCTGCCCCCATTCCCTTCCCATAGAACTGCTTTTTCTTGACACTTTTATGTGAGAAAATTTACCCCATTCTATCTGTCCTTTTCTCCTTCTCCCAATATATTCCTCTCTCACCCCTTAATTTTATCTTTTAACATATCTTCCCTTCATATTCAACTCACCCTGTGCCTTCTCTCTCTCTATATTCTCTTCAACTACTCTAATGCTGAGGAAGGTCTCACAAGTTACAAATATCATCTTTCTATGTAGGAATGTAAGCAAAATGGTTAAACTTTAGTAAGTCCCTTATGATTTTTCTCTCCTGTTTCCCTTTGCATGGTTCTCTTGATTCCTGTATTTGAAAGTCAAATTTTCTATTCATCTATAATCTTTTCATCAGGAATGCTTAGAAGTCATCTATTTTATTGAAAATCCATATTTTGCCTTGGAGTATTATACTCAGTTTTGCTGGGTAGGTGATTCTTGGTTTTAATCCTAGCTCCTTTGACCTCCAGAATATCATTTTCCAAGCCATTCCATCCCTTAAGATAGAAGTTTCTAGATCTTGTGTTATCCTGGTTGTGTTTCCACAATACTCAAATTATTTCTTTCTGGCTGCTTACAATATTTTCTTCTTAACCTGGGAACTCTGGAATTCAGCTACAATACTCCTAGGAGCTTTCTTTTTGAGATCTTTTTCAAGAGGCAATCAGTGGATTCTTTCAATATCTATTTTACCCTCTGACTCTAGAATAACAGGGCAATTTTCCTTGATAATTTCTTGAAAGATGATGTCTAGGCTCTTTTATTTGTTCATGGCTTTCAGGTAGTCCAATAATTTTTAAATTCTCTCTTCTGGATCTATTTTCCAGGTCAGTGGTTTTTCCAATGAGATATTTCACATTGTCTTCCATTTTTTTCATTCTTTCAGTTCTGTTTTATAATTTCTTGATTTTTCATAAAGTCACTACCTTGCACTTGCTCCAGTCTAATTTTTAAGGTGGTATTTTCTTTTCATTTCAGTGGTCTTTTGGACCACCTTTTCCATTTTGCTAATTCTGTCTTTTAAGACATTCTCCTCATTGGCTTTTTGGAGCTCTTTTGTCATTTGGGTTACTCTATTTATTAAGGTGCTATTTTCTTCATTATTTTTTTTTTTTGGATCTCCTTCAGCAAGTTGTTGACTTGTTTTCATGGCTTTCCCGCATCACTCTCATTTCTCTTCCCAATTTTTCTTCTACTTCTCTTACTTGATTTTCCAAATCCTTTTTGAACTCTTCCATGGCATGAGACCAATTCATATTTTTCTTGTAGGCTTTGGATATAGGCTCTTTGACTTTGTTGACTTCTTCTGGCTGTATAGTTTGATCTTCTTTGTCACAAAAAACAAGATTCAGAGTCTGAGTCATTTTTTTGCTGCCTGGTCATGTTCCCTTGACCCTTGAGCTTTTTGTCAGAGTATGACTGCTTGTAGAGTAGAGGGTGCTTTGTCCCAAGCTTTAGGGGTCTTGTGTTGCTGTTTCAGAGCTACTTCTACACAGCAAGCTCTGCCACACCAGTGCTCCTTCTCCCATCCAACTTGGACCCCAACCCAGACCCAAGCAGGGCAAAGCAAGAGAATCTTGCCACTGCTCCAGCAAAGCACTCCCTGCCATGTGGGGCAGGGACTCTGGAGGCAGCTGAAGCTGCAGTTCTGGAAGCAGCCACAGCTTGAGCTTCCTGCTGCTGCTGCACCGGCTGGGGCCAGACCATGTACTTCTCTCACCCCTATCCAGCGATTCTCCCACTAACCTGCTCTGTTGTCTTTGGTGTTTGTAGGTTGAGAAGTCTGGTAACTGCCACAGCTCAGTGATTGCCACAGCTCATGATTCAGGGCCCTTGGCCCTGCTCTGTCTGACTCCATGTCTGATCTGTCCTGGCACAGCCCATGCTGGGCTGCGCTCTACTCTCAGCATGGTGCAATAAACCCTTCACAGCTACCATCTTGACTGTCTTGGGTTGGAGACTTGTTTCTGTCTGTTATTTTGTGAATTTTGTAGCTGTAGAATTTGTTCAGAGCCATTTTTACAGGTACTTGGAGGGATTTGGCAGAGACCTTAAGCAAGTCTATGTTTTCCACCTGCCATCTTCTCCTGGGTTTGTTTTAGCAGGTATACTCCCAAATATTTTATATTACCTACAGTAATTTTAAATGGGAATTCTCTTTCTATCTTTTGCCATTGGTCTTTGTTATGCATATATGTACATATATGTATATATGTGTATGTGTACATATATATGTAAATGCCAGTGATTTATGTGGTTTTTTTTTTTAAATATCCTGCAGCTTTGGTAAAGTTGTTTAGTATTTCAAGTAGATTTTTTTTTTTTACTTTATTCTCTAGGGTTCTGTAAGTCTATCATCATATCTTCTGCAAAGAGTGATAATTTAGTTTATTCTTTGTCTTTTCTAATTCCTTCAATTGCTTTTTCTTCTCTTATTGCTAAAGCTAATGTTTCTAGTACCAAATTGAATAAAGCGGTGATAATGGACATCCTTGTTTCACCCACAATCTTATTGGAAATGAATCTAGCTTATCCCCATTATACATAATACTTGCTGATGGCTTTGGGTAGATGCAACTTATCATTTTAAGGAAGACTCCATTTATTCCTATGCTTTCTAATGTTTTTAAAGGAATTGGTGTTTTATTTTGTCAAAAGGTTTTTCTGCATCGAATTATGCTGATAGGAAATTGGTCTACAATTTTCTTTCTCTGTTTTGACTCTTCCTGATTTAGGTATTAGTTCCATATTTGTGTCATAAAAAGAATTTGGTAGGACACTTTCTTCACCTAGTTTCCCAAATAATCTGTATTGTATTGGAATTAGTTATTCTTAAAACATTTGATAGAATTTACTTGTAAATCCCTCTGGTTCTGGACTTTTTCCCAGAGAGCACATTGATGGCTTATTCAATTTCTTTTTTCTGATATGGGGTTACTTAAGCATTTTATTTCCTCTTCTGTTAATCTGGGAAATTTATAGTGTTGTAAATATTCATCCACTTCACTAAGATGATCACATTTATTAGCATAAAGGTGGGCAAAATAATTTGTAATTATTGCTTTAATTTCTTTTTCATTGGTGGTGAAAATTCACCCTTTAATTTTCGATGCTAGTAATTTGGCTTTCTTCTTTCTTTTTGTAAATTAAATAAACCAAAGATTTATCAAATTTATTTTTTTCATCAAACCAGCTCTTAATTTTATTTATTTGTTCAACATTTTTCTTAATTTCAATTTTATTAATCTCCCCCTTGGTTTTCATTATTTCTAATTTGTTATTTAACTGAAGATCTTTAATTTGTTCTTTTTCTAGCTTTTTCAGTTTTACACCCAGTTCATTGACCTTCTCTTTCTCCATTTTATTCATGTAAGCATTCAGAGATATAAAACTTTCCTTAATAACACTACATCCCATAAATTTTGGTATGCTGTCTCATTATTGTCATTCTCTTGGATGAAGTTATTTATGGTTTTTATGATTTGTTGTTTTTCCCACTCTTCTTTGGTATTAGATTATTTAGTTTGCAGTCTCTCTTTCCATGGTCTATTATTACAAATAATTTTTATTGCATCATGATCTAAAAAGGATGCATTCAACATTTTTGCCTTTCTTCATTAGATTGTAAGGTTTTATGCATTATTGCAAGGTCAGTTTTTGTGTAGATGCCATGTACCACTGAGGGAAAGGTATATTCCTTTCTCTCCCCATTCAGTTTTCTTCAGAGGTCCACCATAGCTACATTTTCTAAAATTCTATTCACCTCCTTAACTTCTTTCATGTTTATTTTGAGTTTAGATTTATCAAGTTAAGAAATGGGGTGGTAGAGGTCCCCCATTAGTGTGGTTTTGCAGTCTACTTTGTCCTGTAACTCCCTTAACTTCTCCAAGAATTTGGATGTTATACTTTGTGCACATATCTTAAGTAATGACATTACTTCATTGTCTATGGTGCCTTTTAGCAGGATATAGTTTCCTTCCTTATCTCTTTTAATTAGATCTATTTTGGCTTTTGCTTTGTCTGTGATTAGGATTGCTACCACTCCTTGTTTGTTTGTTTGTTTGTTTTACTTCAGCTGAAGCTTGCTATACTCAGCCTTTTACCTTTACCCTGTGTGTATCCCTGTTTCAGATGTCTTTCTTGTAAATAACATATTGTAAGACTCTGTTTTTCAGTCCATTCTGCTATCTGCTCCCATTTGATGGGAAAGTTTACCCCATTCACATTCACAGTTATGATTATTATCTGTGCCTTTCTCTCCATCTTATCCCCCGCCCCATTTATGGTTTTATTTCTCCCTTTTCCTTTTCCCTCCTCAAAAGAGTTTAGCTTTTCACCACCACCTTCCTCATTCTTTTCTCCCTTCTGTCAGTCCCCCACATTTTTCTTTCCTTTTTTCCCTTACTTCTTCCCTCCCTTCTAACCATCCCTCACTTTTCTTTCCTCTTTCCCTTCATACTGCCCATAGGACAAGTTAGATTTCTCTACCTGAGAATGTTATTCCCTCCTTGAACCAAATCTGATGACAGTAAAGTTCAAACAATGTCCATCTCCTTATCTTCTTTCTCTCTAATGTAATATATTTTTGTGCCTCATCACGTGATGTAATTTACCTTTTTATGCCTCCTCCTTTCCTCTTCTACCATTGCAATCTCTTTTCACCCCCCAATTAGGTTTTTATCATCACATCAGGTAATTTATAACCACACCCTCTGTCTATGTAAATTCCTTTTAATGTCCTAATAAAGACACAATTCTCACTATTTACAAGTATCATCTTCTCACGTAGGGATGTAAACAATTCGCCATTATTGATTAATGTATTTTCTTTTCTGTTTACATTTTTATACCTTTCTTTAGTTCTGTATTTGAAAATCAAATTTGTCATTGAGCTCAGACCTTTTCATCAGGAAGGTGTGGAAATCCACTATTTCATTGAATATCTGTCTCCTAGCCCAAAAGATTATGCTCAGTTTTGCTTGGTATTTGATCTTTGATTGTAATCCAAACAACTTTGCCTTACAGAACCTCATATTCCAAGCCCTCTCATCATTTAATGTGGAAGCCACAAGGTCCATTGTGATCCTGACTGTAGTTCCACCACATTGAATTATTTCTTTCTGGATCCTGGCAGTATTTTTTCCTTGACTTGATAATTCTGTAATTTGGCTATAGTAGTTCTTGGAATTTTTAATCTGGGATCTCTTTCAGGAGTTTATGGGTGGATTCTTTCAATGACTATTTGACCCTCTGGTTATGGGGTCTCGGGGTGATTTTCCTTAATGATTTCTTGGAAGATGCTGTCCAGGTTCTTTTTTCATCATGCCTTTCCAATAGACCAATAATTCTTACATTCTCTCTCCTAGATCTATTTTCCAGGTCAGTTTTTTTTTCCAATGAGGCTTTGTGTGCTGGTGCCTCAGGTGCCAGGAACTGGAGGCTGTGGGTGTCTATCAGCATACCTGGGGCTGAGCTGGAATCATAGTGATGGTGCTTGGCATGTGCTGAGGCCATATGGTGTTTTTCTGTGTATCTTGGGCCTGCAGAGAAGCACATGGAAGTCCAGCTGCTGGAGGAACTCTTCCTGCCTTGGGCTGTGTTTGCACACATGGTGGTTCTCTGAGCTGGAGTCCTTAGCTTCCCCAGACTGTGCTAAGGCATGTGGGGTGGGGTTGTTGACATTTTCCTGTTCCATAGCTCTGGTGTTCAAGATTTTCCACTGGATTCTTAGGTGGAGCCTGCACCCAGCATTCTGGGATGCTTCCTGTCCTGAACTGCACTCCTCTTTTACTTGAGTGATCCACACTTTATTTGCTAATACTCTAAGTTTCCTGGATTAAAACACTGCTCCACTCCATTATTCTGCTGGCTTTTCTATTCCAGAATATGTTCTGGAGTGCTTTTATGGATGTTTAGGCATGGGAATTTGAGAGGGACAACAATTTACTGCTTACACCACCATCTTTCCTCCTGGAACTTTTTTTTTTTTAATTCTAATCAATCTCTTAAAGATAAGACAAAATTTGCAGACATAATTAACTCATGAGATGACTGAAACAAGACTTTTTAACACACTCCACAGGTTAATATATTAGGTTGAAAAGAACAGTGAGGTTTACTCAGGATAAATGTAAACGTCTTACACAAGTTTAATAAATCAACTTCATATGTCTAAGATGAATGACCCATTGTTGGACAGCAATTTTTGGGAAAATACCTAGAATTTTTTGTGATGTAGAAGCTCAATATGAATCAATAGTGTGATATAGCAGCCAAAAATCTAAACTAAATACAACATGCTTAGGGTGCTTTAAGAGACTGATCTGCCCCAGAAATAAGGAAGTGATTGTGTAGTTCTAGTATAACCTGGTAAGTCCTCGTCTGGAAATTTGGGTTCAATTATGTTTTCCATATCCTAGGAAGGCTTTGATAAGGAGGAAATAAGGCAGAGTAGAGGCTTCAAATTGCCAGGAAAACACCATAGTATGGCCTATACCAGATTTAAATGTACTTGCTAAACATTTAACAAATATAAAAAATACAATGTAGCATAGAAAAAATGTTGATCTGTGGTTATCTAAGTAAATATGAAGTCTACAGAATCCATTTCTATTTGAGTTTGACACCATTGATCCAGAGGATGCAAATAATGTAAACAAAGACCTAAAATTCATATAAAATAGTAATTCCTTGAAAGAAATGATTATGTATATTTTTGAGAAGAAGTCCCTTAAGGGGACATGATAGTATCTTTATATATTTTAAGGGCTTATCACATGGAAGAAAGATTACATCTTTTCTTTTGGGCTAATAGGGCAATACGATAGTGGTAATGGACAGACTGAGAAACACAGACCAAGCCAAATTAGAATATATATTGAGCATCATTTATTAGCCAGCGGCTGTCCCATAGAGGGGAGCAGCCCCGAGCTCAAGAATCTAGGGCTTCTTATACTTGAGTCTTGAGCAGGTGCTAGCAAGCTGTTACAAAAGCAGAGTATTCTGAGCATGTCTAGGCAGAGTATTGTAGGCATGTCTAGGCTTGCCCATCAGGGGCCACACAGGGTATTTGTTGCAGGTAGCTAGGTCTGATCTCAAGACTCGGGGTTTTACGCCAAGTATTTGTT
>JAQQSZ010011713.1:0-12184 GCA_028646595.1 Phalanger gymnotis | reverse complement strand
AGAATCACCTACACAGCAAAACTGAGTATAATGCTCCAAGGCAAAATATGGATTTTCAGTAAAATAGAGGACTTTCAAGCTTTCGCAATGAAAGAACAGAGCTGAATAGAAAATTTGACTTTCAAATACAAGAATCGGCAGAAGCATCAAAAGGTAAACAAGAAAGAGAATTCATAAGGGACTTACTAAAGTTGAACTCATTTGTTTACATTCCTACATTGAAAGATGATGTGTGTAATTCATGAGACCTGTCTTAGTAGTAGGGTATTTGAAGGGAATATACATATACATATAGACAGAGGGTATAGAGTGAGTTGACTATGAAGGGATGATATCTAGAAGCATGAATTAAAATTAAGAGTTTAAAGAGGAATATATTGAGAGAGGGAGAAAGGGAGAGATAGAATGGGGTAAATTATCTCACATAGAAGTGGCAAGTAAAAGCAGTTCTATTGCAAGAGAAGAGGGGACAGGTGAGTGGGAATGAGTGAATCTTACTCTCATTGGATTTGACTTGAGGAGGGAATAACATACACACTCAAATGGGTATCTTACTCCACAGGAATGTAAGGGGAAGGGCATAAAGTGGGAGCTGATAGAAGGGAGGGCAGATAGGGGGAGGAGGTAATCAAAAGCAAACACTTTTGAAAAAAGACAGAGTCAAGGGAGAAAACTGAATAAAGGGGGACAGGATATTATGGAAGGAAATGTAGTTAGCCTTTCACAACATGAGCATTGTGGAAGTGCTTTACATAATGATACAGGTGTGATCTATGTTGAATTGTTTGCCTTCCTAGGGTGGGTGGGTGGGAAGGGAAGATAGTAGAGAATTTGGAACTCAAAGTCTTAAAAGCAGATGCTGAAAAAAAGTTGTGGTTTTTTTTTTTCATGCAGCTGGGAAACAAGATATGTAGGGAATGGGGCATATAAATCTTTCCTACCCTACAAGAAAGTAAGGAGAAAGGAGATGGGAGCACGAGTGTGGTGACAGAATTGAGGGCTTACTGGGAAATGAGGCAATCAGAATATATGCCATCTTGGAATGGGGGGAGGGTAGAAATGGAGAGAACATTTTAACTCAAAATCTTGTGGAAATCAATGTTGAAAACTAAAATATTTAAAAAAATGATAAAATTTAAAAAAAAAAAGCATAATTAGGTCTTTTAGGCTTTATATTTTGACATAAAGAGACTATATCTGTGGTAGAGTAGTCAGGAAAGATCTAAGCTTACTTAGCATCTGTTACACTATTAGCACTGTTAACATTGGGAAGTGGCTTATCTTAATATTTACCTATAAACACAATCAGGTCTTCCCAATCATTCAAAAATTATGGCCTAGACTCTTCTAGCCCACCCAGTTACTGCTCTAACTCTCCTTCCTTTTGCTAGCACAGGTCAAAAAAAAGTTTCCTTCACTATAATGTTTTATAAATATAGTATCATTGCCTCTGCTCTCTTATGACCCTATTTACCTTCAATTTCTTCTAACATGGTATTGGTATCGATTTTTCTCTTTCCACTAAAAACTCAATGGTCTGACTCCTCAGAGATAGCTAATTCACAAATGACTTCCATAATTAACATGCAGGCATTATCTGTCTATTGAGATATTTTCAATTTCTCATATGAGAATACATATTATAAGTGTATCTGTCTCTTTCAAACTTTTTTTTTAAGTTTCCCTTTTTTGCCCCTGTTGGAGCTAATTTGCATACATGCTTAAAACCTAACAGAAGAAACTTAATTTGAAACAACTTTTTAACTGTCTTAGTTTTGTTCTGCATGCTTGTTAAACACCATTTTCATAGAAGATGCTAAGCTAATGTCTTAAGGACATATAAATTTGAGATGAGACAGTATCCAGATCTCATGGGCCTTATGGTATAAGAAAGGAATAAGGCACAGAGAAAATAATGATATGTAGTACCTTGATTCAGATGGATACAAAAGTGAAAATATTTGGATTGTGTGTATATTTATTAATTGCTGTCATTAATATTTTCAAAGTCTTGTAATACATTTAGATTCTATTCAAACATCTTTGACCTGAGTTTTATCACTGTTCTATATGGCAGTAAAATTCCAAATTTAACAACTACACACATCTTTTGTTAGCCAAGTATTTATGGGTCTTTTCAGATGACTTTTGTTAAGTTTGAATTGCTTTAAGCTTTGGAAAAGCAAATTTTTATAGCTGTCCTAGATGAGCTATTTCCTTGGAATACACATGAAAAGAGTTGTAGTGCCCAAATAAATCTAACAGTATACTTGACGTGGTGGTTCCTATTAGCATTTGTCCATAGGTGCAAAAAAAACCTACAAAAAATAAGACTTCTTCCTTGCTGTTGTTAAGGATGGTGATGATTCACAACATCTAAAAATTCACTTTGAAGTGGGATATTATGCTTGGGTCCAAGAACTTATTTATTCTAATATTCTGATGTCTGTATTTTAATATAATTGGTTTCCTTTATAACCCTGTGCATTTTATTTAATGCACCTAAAATATTATTTTGAGAAAAGCATCATGGACTTCAACAGCCTAACAAATAGGTCCCTAACACAGAAAAGAACCTAAAGCAAACCCTTAGGCAAAAATAAGAAGAGGAAGAAAGAATAGTTTGTGAGAAGGAGAAGGCCATCCTACTAATTAGGAGGTTGAATGGATATTTCAAAGCAAAAATAGTCAAAAGTTCAAGAAACCATGCAGGCATCAGGGAATATTTAATGAATCTAGAATATTGTATTTAGAGTCAGGAAGAAGTGGATTCAAATCTCACCTTTGATACTATATGACCAAATGTGATCCACTTAACTTTTATAAGCATCTGTTTCTTCACCTTTAAAATGAGGGTGTCAGACTAGAAGTCAGTTCTAGCTCTAAATTCATGACCCATCACCTATGAATAAAATTATAATCAAGAGGAAGATGGAAGAAAATCAGATAACTTTAGATGATAATGATTTCTCTTATTGATGACTATATTTGCTCAATAAAGTTCAACTTGCAAAGCATGTTTGCATTTAATTATGAAACCAATGATTTGACTTTATCCAGTAATGTTCTAGGACCTGAAAAAGTTAAAAACCTCTTCCAGATGAAACAGAGAAGAGTTTAGGAATAGCAAGAATCTGTATTTTACACCTGAATAGAGATCGAAGAAGGAATCAGGATATTTAGCAGTAGACATATCACATAGTTCTTGAAGACAGAGGCATGCCACAGCCAAGCTGTATGGCAAAAGAATACCAGCTGCTTCTGAAGGTGAACAAGATTCATTTTATAACTTAATATCTGCCATGTCCTGCATTTTTTCAATGAATTTCATTATTTCATAATTTTGTACAATAACTGCAAATCTGAAAGGAACATGTTTGTATTACAGGACAAGCAGAATACCTATTTGTGTGTACCATAAATTTAAACTTTTATCACTATTTTATTTGTGCTTTGTTGTTCTATTGATCAGTTTTCATTTAGAATAATTCTAATAAAATTGTAATAGTCTCTCATGTCAATTGGGCAGATTTTATCTATGACTCACAAACAGATATGAGTACCATCTCAAGAGGTTATATGATTTGTTTAATTCTATATGGATAATTAATGACAAAGCCAGTAGTAGTCCCTTGTCTTCTCATGCCCATGCTTGTTTTATCCAGTTTTATTACAATACGAAATTTTGTAGTTTTTTTTTAACTTATCAGGCATTGCCTTTTTTTCCTTTTTACTACTTCTGTGATTGTTGATGATAATATTGTTGTGCCCAGTGTTGTTATTTGTTTTTATCTTATTCTTATCTTTCTTTCTGGAATTCAAATAGAAACGATTTTAAGACAAGATTTTATCTTCCAATTTAATATATAATATTTTGTTCATCACACATATATGCATAGGTATGTGAATAGATGTGCCTATGTATATACACATACACATACATACATGCATATATATATATATATACATACACACATACATACACACATGCATACAGATGTATTGTATATAGTGTGTGAATATATATGTATATATGTATGTATATATATATACATATACATACATATATACATATACATACGTATATATGTAGGCTTTGTTGAATTTTATCTCTTTGAGATACAGTATTAGGACTGGCATTGTCTGGTGAAATTGTACGTGCAGTTTTATAGACCTTTGAGCATAGTTTCAAATTGCTGTATAGAATGGTTGGATTAGTTCACAACTCCACACATAGTATATTAGTGCCCTAATTTTTGAACATTATATACAGTCTTTGTCATTTTCCTTTTCTGTCATATTAGCCAGTCTGATAGATGTGAGGTGATATCTCAGAGTTGTTTTATTTGCAGTTCATTATATATTTGAGAAATGAGGCCTTTATCAGATATACCTTCTGCATCATTTTTTCCCAATCATTTTTCCCCTTCTAATCATGGCAACATTGGTTTTCTTTATGTAAAACTTTTTAATTTAATGCAATTAAAATTCCATTTTATATCCCTTAATGCTCTTTTTCTCTTATTGTGTCAAAAATTGTTCCTCTATCCATACACTTGACAGATAAACTATTCCATGTTCCATTAATTTGCTTGTGATATAACTATGTGTAACCATTTTTCCTCTACTTCTCTGACTTGTTTTCCCAAATCCTTTTTGAGCTCTTCCATGGCCTGAGACCAATTCATATTTTTGTTGCAGGCTTTTTATGTAGGCTGTTTGACTTTGTTGACTTCTTCTGGCTGTATGTTTTGATCTTCTGTGTTGCCAAAAAGAGATTCTAGAGTCTGATTATGAGTCCGAGTCTGCATAGCTTTTTTGCTGCCTGGCCATGTTCCCAGCTAACCACTTGACCTTTGAGCTTTTTGTCAGGGTATGACTACTGGTAGAGTAGAGAGTACTTTGTCCCAAGATATACCTGTGCGACTGTTTACAAGCTACTTCTACTCCATGCGTCACTGCAAGCTCTGCCACAGCAGTGCTCCTCCTCTTCGAAGAGCCATCAACCAGGATTGCAACCCAGGTCCAAACAGGGCAAAGCAAGCCCTGCACTCCCGCTCTGATCTGTGGCTTGATTCCTCCCACTGTGTGAGCCAGAGACTCTGGGAACAACTGAGGTACCACCTCCACCACCCCCAGGGCTGATGGTCAGACTGCTCTCTAACTAGATCTAGCAGTTTACCCCCACTAACCTGCTCCCTGTTCTTTGGTGTTTGTGGGTTGAGAAGTCTGGTAAGTGCCACAACTCAATGATTCATGGCCCTAAGGCCTGCTTCAGTTGACTCCTGGCCTGGTCCTGGCATGGTCCATGCTGGTCTGTACTCCACTCCCAGCCCTGTGTGATAGACCCTTCTCAGCAACCATCCATGCCATCCTAGGCTGGAGACCTACTTCTCTCTGCTATTTTGTGGATTCTGCAGCTGTAGAATTTGTTCAGAGTCATTTTTCACAGGTGTTTGGAAGGATTTGGGGGAGAGCTTAAGCAAGTCCCTGCTTTCCAGCCACCATCTTGGCTCTGCCCCCACCTGAACATTGTAAACAGAAACATCCTCAGTGTGTGATGAATGACTTTGATAGACTTGGCCCTTCTCAGCAATGTAAGGACCTAAAACAATTCCAAAGGACTCATGATGGAAAATGCCATCCAAATCCAGAGTAAGAAATATGGAGGCACAATGTAGAGCAAAGAAGACTATTTTCTTTTTCATTTGTTTTTGTTTTCTTTTATTTTTCTTTCTTATGCTTCCTCCCATTTGTTCTAATTCTTCTGTACAACCTGACTAATGTGAAAATATGTTTAATTGAAATTTCTATGTAAAGACTATCAGATTTCATGTTGTCTTGGGGAGGGAGGAGGGGAGAGAGGGAGAGAAAATTTAAAACTTGTGGAAGTGAATATTGAAAACTAAAAATAAATTAACTTAAAAAAAATTCACTGGTGTCATAACTACTTAGAAGCACTACTATTAAAATCCCAAGCTCAAGTAACTGTTGCTTCTGTGATTACTTTTCCTTTGAAAATAACATATGATTTCTTTCTAATGACAAAAAGGTAGCCACACAGCTACATGAGACTCCATGTTTTTAACACAAGGAAACAGAGTGGTAACATTCATCTTCCTTTTTTAAGTGTTAATATTACTAAACAGATCTCACTACTCTTCAAATTCTAACATATATAATGATAATTTTAAGATTAATTTTTCAACTACAAATCACAAAAAATGACTTTCTATTTAATTCTCCAAATTTCCATCTCGATAGTAAAAATAACTTGCTCAAATGTAAAAGGGTTTAATTTGGTCCATTTAAAAATTGCTATTGTTATTTACTGCATGATGAACAAAGTATGAAAAAAGTGAAAAATAAAAGTTGAGAAAAAGAATTTTTCAGGAAAAACAATTTAAGAAAGCTTAACATAGAAAAGGATAAGATATAACATTTATGTTACCAACATCATAGGGAAATTCATTTCTAGCTTCTTAAGTAATACTATAGTCTCCATTTTTAAGTATGAAAAGACAATGCTTTTAAAAGTCTATTCTTGCTTTACATTAAACACAAAAAAGTAGACTGAATTCCATTTTATGAATGTAAACATGAGGTTACTGAAACATAAATTCACATAGTTTTTCCCTCAAGGATGGTACTTGCAGATAGAAGATACAGATGAATACAACCTTTAAAAGCTTACTTGATAAGATTCTTCAACAGCCATTTGATATTGTTTCCTCTTCTAACTTAATATTCACAAATTCTCCATAATCAAACTGAAGTCTTTTATCTAATTGACTAACAGAATTTCTAATAACCTGTTTAGAATCTCCCCATGGAAGAGACACACAAATAACACACACCAAAGGGTCTATCTGAAAGAGGTGACTATTATTACAATGATCCAGTAAAAATTGTCTTGTAAAGTTTGCTTCTTGACAGAATGGACACTTTAATGTAGGATGCCCCATAGAACTTGTTCAATATTTAAGGCCTTCTCAGGACATGCTTGGCTAAAAAACAGAGCACAAACTAGGAGAGAAGTGAACACTCTTTTCCTAAGATTATACAATGTTGGAAGTACCAAAAACTTACTGACATACAGAACTAAATCTGAAAACAGTAACACACACACACACACCAAAAAACAAAAACAAACAAAGTGCTCCCTTTACCCAGAGATCAGGGCCCAACTTTAAAATAAAGTTAAAAATCAAGAAATTGGCTAGAAATAAGCAAAAACCAAAATTAAATGAAAATAGAAAGTTACTATGGTGACAAGGAAGATCAAAACATTAAATTAGAAGATAACAAAATTAAAACTGCTACATCCAAGCCTCAAAGAAAAATATCAATTGGCCTTAGTCCAAAAAAAATTCGTGGAAGATTTCAAAGGGGATTCCAGTAGGGGAAAAATTAGGAAAATGAATGAGAATGAAACAAGAAAATTTTGAAGAAGTAAAAGACAGACAAAAAACACTGAAGAATATAAATACTAAGAAACCCACAGAATTAGCTTAATGATAAGAGGCACAAAAATACTGAAGAAAAATAACAGAACTGGAAGGCTGTTGGTTGTCACCATTACCACCTCTCCAGCCCTGCACCATGACTGAAACATTCCACTGCCACATCCTAGAAAGATGACTTCTACTTCCTAGTCTATCAGGAGGTGTTCGAGATCCCAGTGTGTCCTGCAGGTTGTCAGAACATTTTTTGGTAGAATTTTTTCCCTCACTGCCATGATAGAAAGTGGAACTCACTGTCTACTCTATCATAGAAATGTAACTAACGACTCTATAAGACATCAAGAATCAGTCAAACAAAATCTAAAGAATGAAAAAAAAAAAAAACATGAAATACCTGAGTGGAAAAACAACTGACCTGGAAAATAGATCCAGGAGAGACAATCTAAGAATTATTGGACTACCAGAATACCATGCCAAAAAAAAGACCCTGGATAGTGTCTTCCAAGAAATCATTCAGGATAATATCCCAAGATACTATAAGCAGAGGGTAAATAGTCATCAAAAGAATCCAACGAACACCCCCTGAGAGAGATCCCTAATTAAAAATTCCAAGGAATATAGTAGCCAAATTCCAGAATTATCAGGTTGAGGAGAAAACACTGCAAGCAGCCAGAAAGAAACAATGAAACTACAGGGGAACTAAAGTCATGATCATGCAGGATATTTCAGCTTTTACATTAAATGACAGGAGAAATTGGAATATGATATTCTGAAAGGCAAAGGAGCTTGGACTACAACCAAGAATCAATTACCCAGCAAAAGTGAGAATATTTTTTCAGGCAAGGAGATGGACATTCAAAGAAATAAAGGACTTCCAGAACTTCCTGACAAAAGGATAGAGCTCAAGAGAAAATTTGATCTTTAAACAAAAACCTCAAGAGAAACATGAAAAGGTAAATGGAGAAAATAATATGTTATACAATAATGGAAATTATTTATATCCTTATAAATGATTACCTTGATTTATGTATGATATATATATATATATGCATATATTTATATATATATATGTCAATCTTGAGAATAGTACAGTTATTAGGATAACTGAAAGGTATATACATAGAATGTCACTATCAGTATAAAATAACTGATATAATGATAAAAATATAATTAAGAGATATAAAGGGATGGTTCTGGGAGAAGCATTAAGGTGGTAGTATAAAAAGGTAAATTACACCACATGAAGAAGCACAAAAACATATTATAGTAGAGGTAAAGAAGGGAGGGAGAAGAGGAGTATTTGAGCTTTATTCTCATCAGATTTGTATCAAGAGGAGAATAACATACTCCAATAAACCTATGAATCAAATGTCCTACAGGCAGTAAGAGGCAAAAGGGGAAAGAAAAGGGAGGGGGTGGTCAGAAGGGAAGGAAGAAGTAGCAAGGGGAAAAATGTAAGATATGGAGGGGAATCAAGACGCAGAGTAAACTGAGGAAGGCTGAGGTCAAAAGTAAAATTCTTTTAAGGAGTGGAAAACAGAAGGAAGAAATAAAAGCATAAATGGAGGGGGGGATAGGATGGAGAAAAAGACACAGATAATAATCTTAACAGCAAATGTGAATAGAAGAACTCTCCCATAAAACAGAGATGGATAGCAGAATGGATTAAAAACCATAATTCTACAATACGCTATTTATAAGAAACACATTGGAAACAGGGAAATACACACAGAGTAAAGGTAAAAGTGGGGAATAGAATATATTGTGCTTCAGCTAAAGGAAAAAAAAAAGCATGGGTAGCAATCCTAATCTCAGACAAAGCAAAAGCAAAGATAGATCTAATTAAAAGAAATAAGGAAGGACACTATATCCTGCTAAAAAGGCACCATAGACAATAAAGCAATGTCATTATTTAACATGTATGTGCCAAGTGGTTTAGCATGCAAATTCTTAGAGGAGAAGTTAAGGGAGTTACAGGAAGAAATAGCAAAACTATTCTAGTGGGGGATTTCCCCCTCCTCCTCTCTGAAATTGATAAATCTAACCACAAAATAAACAAGAAAGAAGTTAAGGAGGTGAACAGAATTTTAGAAAAGGCAGATATGACAGACCTCTGGAGAAAACTGAATGGGGATAAAAAGGAATATGCTTTTGCTTCGTGGTACATAGAACATACTCAAAATCTGTCCATGTACTAGGTCATAAAAACCTCACAATCCAGTGCAGAAAGGCTGAAGTAGTCAAAGCATCCTTTTCAGATCATTATGCAATAGCAATTATTTGTAATAAAGAACCATGGGAAAATAAAAAAAAATAATTGGAAAATAAATAATCTACTTCTAAACTAAGAGTGGGCCAAAGATCAAATCATAGAAACAATTAGTAACTTCCTTCAAGAAAATGACAATAATGAGAAAAGATGCCAAAACTTATGGGATGCAGTAAAAGCAGTTCTTAGGGGAAGTTTTATATCTCTAAATGATTACATGAATGAAATAGATAAAAAAGAGATCGATGAATTGGGCATGCAAGTGAAAAAGCTAGAAAAAGAGAAAATTTTAAATCCCCAATTAAATACCAAATTAGAAATACTGAAAATCAAAGGAGAGATTAACAAAATTGAAATGAAGGAAACTAGTAAATTAATAAATACAATTAAGAGCTGGTTTTATGAAAAATAAACAAAATTGATAAATCTTTGGTCAATCTGATTTTAAAAAAAAAGAAAGAAGAAAAACAAATTACCAGTATCAAAAATGAAAAGTATGAATTCACCTCCAATGAAGAGGAAATTAAGACAATAAGTAGGAATTATTTTTGTCAATTTTACACCCATAAATTTGACAACCTTAAGGAAGTGGATGAATAATTACAGAAATATAAGTTGCCCAGTTTAACAGAAGAGGAAGTAAAATATCTAAATTATCCCATCTCAGAAAAAGAAATTGAGCAAGCCATCAATGAACTATCTAAGAAAAAATCTCCACGGGCAGATGGTTTTAAATGTGAATTCTTTCAAACATTTAAAGAACAATTAAAACCTGCATTTTATGCACTATTTGGGAAAAAAAAAGGTAAAGGAGGAAGCCTACAAAATACTTTTTATGGTACAAACATGTTACCAATACCCAAACCAGGAAGAGCCAAACAGAGAAAGAAAATTTTAGACCAATTTCCCTAATGAATATTGATGCAAAAATTTTAAATAAAATATTAGCAAAAACATTGCAGCAAGAATAATATACTATGACCAGGTAGGATTTATCCCAGGAATGCAAGGCTGGTCCAATATTAGGAAAACTATCAGCATAATTGATCATATCAACAACAAAACTAGCATATGATCATCTCAATAGATGCAGGAATAGCCTTTCACAAAATACAACACCCATTCCTATTAAGAACACTAGAAAGCATAGGAATAAACTGAGCCAACCTTGAAATTATAAACATCATCTACCTAAAACCATCACCAGGCATTAGATGTGTTGGAGATAAGCTAGATGCACGTCCAATAAGATCAAGAGTGAAACAAGGATGTCCATTATCACCCCCTATAATTCAATTTGGTACTAGAAAGGCTAGCTGTAGCAATAAGAGAAGAAAAAGAAATTGAAGGAATTGGAATAAGCAAAGAAGAAACTAATTTATCACTTTTTGCAGGTGATATGGTGATTTACTTAGAGAATCCTAGAGAATCAAGTAAAAAATACTTGAAATAATAAACAACTTTAGAAAAGTTGTAGGATATAAAATAAACCCACATTAATCATCAGCATTCCTATGTATTATTAACAAAGCCCAACTAAAAGGGAGGCAAGGATAAATTCCATGTGTAGAGTCAAGATGGTGTCTGGAAAGCAGGGACTCCAGTAAGCTGTTCTGCAAATCCCCCCATACGCCTGTAAAAAAAAAAATGGTTCTGAACAAAATCTAGAGCTGTGGAACCCATGAAATAGCAGAGCACGGCAGGATGGACCAAACTGGGAATCTAGAGCAGGCCTTAAGGCTATGAATCACTGAGCTGTAGCTGTTGCCACACTTCTCAACCTACGAACAGCAAAGACCATGGAGCAGGTTAGTGGAAAAACTGCTGGATCAGGGTGTGAGTGGTAAATCCCCAGGCCTGGTGGCAGAAGTGTCAGCTTCTGTGGCAGCAGCAGTGGAAGAAGAAGCAGGAAGAATATCCTGCAGCTACTTCCAGAGCTCAAGCATCAGGATTTCTGGAGTCCCTGGCCCACAGGACAGAAGAATCAAGAGGCAGAGCACAGGAAGCATTTTGCTGGTGCAGAGGCAGGGTTGCCTTACTTTTCCCTGCTTGGATCAGTGTCATAGTGCTTGTTGGTGGTGTTTTGGGGAGGAGGAGCACTGGTGTGGTAGAGCTTGCTGTGATGGTAGAATAGAAATTGCTCTGAAAACAGCAGCATAGCCCCTAAAGCTTGGGAGAAAATATTCTCTTCTCTAGAAGGAGTCATACCCTGACAAAAAGCTGAAGAGTCAAGTAGTTGGCTGGGAACATGCCCAGGCGGCAAAAAGGGACTCAAAATCAGACTCAGACTCACAATATTGAATCTTTTTGGTGACAAATAAGATCAAAACATAGAGCCAGAGGAAGTAAACAAAGTCAAAGAGGCTACATCAAAAGCCTCCAAGAAAAATATGAATTGGTCTCAGGGCATGGAAGAGCTCAAAAAGGATTTAGAAAAGCAAGTAAGAGAAGT